>MU223371.1:1062839-1074362 GCA_018584345.1 Thuja plicata | reverse complement strand
GACCTTGTGGCAAGACATTTTTTCAATTAGTGCCAAAACACTTAGTCACTTATATGATTATAGTGTTGACCGAGCCAGTAGCTTGAAGTGCAACCTGAGTAGTTGTAGTGTAGCCTGAGCAGTTGTAGTATCGACCAAGAAGATATTGGCAAATAATATCACTTGAGTCATCAGTGTTACCCGAGTTTCATACAAGCTCCATGTGATCAATGTGACCTGAGCACCTAGTGTAACCTGAGTGCCAGATTGCTAGTTCACTATGTTGCCCGAGTGCCAACATATTGCCTGAGTGTCAGTATATCATCCAAGTGGATTACTGGACCTGAGTATTAGTATTGGACAAAATTAGTTCCTATTGTTGGATATTAACATATATCATGGTAGCCAACTTCTGAGGGTAATTTATTTGGATATATATGTAAGGTACTTTATTTTTCCAAATGTGAGTAAGCAATAGTAGCAAAAGTAAGATATGCAAATATGAAGTGGTAGATTGATTAGAAGGATAAAATATTATAAAAGGAACAATAAAGACTCATCTATCACATTCAGGTGATTAGTATTATTTTGAAGAATATAATTTAGAAAATTTAGAGTTACATAGTAGATCATCCACTAGTTCATCCTAATAGGTGTATCAGCAAAATCCTTAAACCGAGTGAACTAAATAGTCCTTTTCAAATATCCTAACATAGTTGCATAATTTATATTGTATAAATCCTTTCACAAGGTGGACCTAATAGTCCTTATTGCTCCTAATAGGGAAGTCCATCAGAAGTGGTCAATTATAAGCTTTAATAGGCTAAATTTATACTGCAGTACTAAATCTCATGGGTACCATCCCCACCCCAGTTTTACTTTCTATTTGGAAGATTCCTAGGAAACCAAATATTGTGTCAAGTGTTATGGATGTATATTGCTTTTCTATTTCATGCATGCAATTAGATTAGACAATCTAATAAATGATAAAAGATAATAAGTTTTATTGGTTCCTGATTCACTCCTGCCTCTCAGTCACCTAGCCTTACTATATTTCCAACAATAACCTTTTATGCCACCACCATATGTCTTCATTTCTAGCCATTAAACAAGTGGTGTTAATATCATCAAGATAGAGTAGGTTACCTTTTGTCTATTCACTAGTTTCGATCAACCTTCCTTATTCATTAAAGATATTTTCCTTTTTGTTCTCAAATGCAACTCCGTGTCTTGTGTTATTCAACTGTGAAACACTCAATAGATTATAGTTAAGTCCTTTCACCCAATATACATTTTCATAGTTGATTAAATTATTTAAAATTATGGTTCCTTTACCTTCAACTACATAGGGTGAGTCATTACCCATTCTTACTGATCCACCATTTATATTACTCAAAATTTGCAAACTTTTCCTTATCTCTAGTCATGTGGTGAGTACAACCACTATCAATAATCCAGACATCATTTTACTAACCATAGATATGAGTGCAGCCTCAACACACCTTTCCTCTCCATCTAAATAATCCTTCATAGAAACAAATACCACCTCAATATATTCATTAGATTCAGTGTCAGTATTCTCAACTTTTTTCTCAGCTAGGTAACAATCTTTCTTCCCTTTGTCCTTGTAGTCTCAATTGTCTCTTCTGGTAGATTTTCGGTTGCTTCGGTAATCTCTGTCATCACCTTTGTCAAACTTATTTTCATATGATCTATCACTATTTATTTATTCTTTTCTTTTGTTAGGGCATCTAGTAGAAAAGTGTCCAATCTCTTTACAATTAAAACATACCAATGGTAATTTACCTTTGTATCTACCTTTTCCTGTCTGCAATCTTCTAGCCATTAGTGCTTAAATCTCATCAAGTTCTTGGTCATCACTATCCCTTTCAGTATCATTTCTCATAGTGTGTTTATGACTTGATTTACTTATTTTCAAAGAAGATTTGAATGTAGACTCAATAGATGGTAAGACACTATTGTCAGAGTTATTCATCTCAAATGAAATAAGTCTACCAATCAAACTATCCAGAGTGACATTGTTATTTGATACTACTCTCATTTCTTGTATAGCAGATACTCTAATAGAATAAACAGGCAGTAAGGTTCTTAGGATTTTACTTACCACTATTTCTTCTTCAAGTACACCTCCTACTCCTCAAATAGCATTGACTACCTCTTTGATTTTGTAGCTAAACTGAGTAATTTTTTCTCCTTCTTTCAATCTTAGGTCATCAAACCTTCCTCTTAGGCATTTTTCCTTAGCTCTTAGCACATTTGCATCTCCTACATTTACTATCTTCAATTTGTCCAACTTTTGCTTTGCAGTGGTGCATGTTTTGACATCTTCAAATTCAACATAGGAGAGTGAGGAAGCAAGTTCTATCATCATAGAATTGTGATCATGATTTTCTCTCATTTGATCAACTATTGGAGGTCCACTAGGTAAAAAAAATTTAGTATCTAAGTATCGAGTAACATCATTTCCAATATTTGATAGGTGGAGTCTTATCCTGCTTTTCCATGATGCAAAGTTTTCCTTGTTCAACTTAGGCACATCCCTTTTTCTCATCTTGTTATCTTCTTTTGACTCTTTAAACTCCATTTCTAAGCACACAAGCTTCGATACCAATTGTTAGAATAACTAAGAGGGCGGGGGGGGGGGGGGGAATCTGGACCTCAAAATTTAANGGGTGAATCTGGACCTCAAAATTTAATCCATTAAATCAACCCAATTTTTTTAACCACAAATACAAACCTCTAGTTATCTTCAGTCCTACAAGATGTATCCCCTTAAATAATCTTATTAAATAACTATTTCTCAGCATATACTATTTATCCTTTTCGTTAAGCTTTACCGAATAGAAGTCTAGTCTTTACCGAAATACAGTAAATAACTTAGTGTTTACCGATCAATCCTGTTTTAGTAATGTGTAAAGAAAAACATTAAAGCAATGAACCATATACACATTTGACACATGTATTTTTAACGTGGAAACCCTGTTAAGGGAAAAACCACTTGGGACCAGTAACCCAAAATTTTCACTCTTTTGAAGTGAGCTCAGTGAATAGTCAACCATGTTAAAGGTTACAAACACACTGTGAAGTGTGACCTTGTTAGAGGATGTAAATTTAATATTTTGTCAATTGATATCTAGCATTCACTATGTTATCTTCATGAGAAACCTTTTGATACTCCTTGGGATGTATCTTAATATATAAAGGATGGTTAAATCCTACTCTGTTAAGAGATTTTCTGAATCAATGGTTAAATTGAAATAGTATATGATTCTTTCATAAATACAACTTAATCTTGCAAATGTTTAGACCTATTATAAGCTCATAATACCTTTCTGATCAATGTTTCCCTTTTTTTCGTTTTCTCCACTTCTTTTTGCTCGGTGAATGTTGTTTCTTCTCTATTGCTCATTGTCCGTAGAAATCTTTAGCTTTGTTCTTCAGCTTGTATGATCAGATCTGTATGAAGGCTTCTTAACTTCACCAAAATTCTATTCAACATCCTTTTTTTTATTATAAATTAACTTTTCTCTTTTCAAGACATGATTTCACCATTTTTGATTGCTGGTAAAAAAATATTTTAGGGGGACCTGAAATCCCCTTACAAACATTACAAAAAGGAGTAGTCATTAAGTCCACTAAACTGAAACAAGACTATACACCAGCCTGACAAACCTAGAACCAACACAAAAAACTAGAGACAAAAACTAGAAACTAGCTAGACCACCCAACAAACGAAAACCCAAAAAAAAACCAGAAAAAGAGTAGGGGAACAATAAGACCTAGGAGAAATCTAGAAGAGTTCCATCCAATTCCCTCTTAGCCTTAGACAACTTCTTGAGAGTAGTGTTAAAGTTTGAGAGTTCCAAGATCCTGTCTTGAATTTTCTTCTTTTTGGCAGAACACGTGTGCTTTACCAGACCATCATCATCCTCTTCATCTTTATCATCCTCAATATTCACAGTTGGAGACCCAACATCCAGCTCCAACTTGATGGTGTTGAACTACTCCATGGAAGAACCCATAAAAAGGTTATTATCCTCATGTCCTTCTTTAGAGTGTTCTCAAGGATTTCCATTATGTCCTGTAGATCCATCATATTATTCTCCTCCTCTTTATCCTTCCTGGCATTAATCCCTGCCGACCCGGAATCTAGATTTCCCTAAAGAAGTTCAACTTTAGTAGAAAGGGATCAAAAAATAGGATTGAGGCTTTTTATTTCCATGAAGATCCATTTCCTAAGGTGGAACGAATACATCAACATCACCTTCACATTTTGGAGAACCCAAAAAGAGGGATCAATTTTGTCATCCATGTCTTCTTGAAGAAGTTGCACATTCCATTCCTACATGTTGACCATTCTTGTGAATGGAATATTCCTAGAAATTGAAGGGAAATTACCCTTCTCAGCAGTCTCCAAACCTGGAGTCTCATTATCCACCTTCCTCTCCAACTACACATCCATAAAAAGTAAAAGCTTCAAAGAGATAAGAACATCATGATCTTTGAAGCTAGCATAATTAACTAAAATGGGAACCTTCTAACCACCCACATCCCCACCTATATCTTCAGGGTCATTACCTTCACCATTGACATTAATGGAAAACACATTCTTGTCCTCTTCATCACAACAATCGTTCACCAAAACTGACAAGGACTCTTTACTTTCATTGTCAGACTGTGTATTGGGGACATAATCAATATCCAAATTACCATCAGCAATCCTACATTTAGAGTCTATTTCCATACCTTTCTTCTTATAAAATTTTAATTTTTTAATAGTCAGCTCTGCAATATCATCCCCCTCTGGAATCTGTTTACCCAAATCCTTAGAAAAACCATAATCTATAGGCAAAAGGATACGAGGGCTACTAGCCACAACTTTATTAACATGCTCAAAAATTAAAATAATGAGACCCTCATGCAGAATGGGATTGCTCTCTTTTTTCCTATGATCAATAATGTTATGGTGTAGATAATATAATAGGTAAATAGGGAATGAAACCCTAACCTTATGTCTGAAATGAAAAAGAACAAAAAATGGTTGGAATGAGCCCTTTTATACCTACCATCTAGGGAGATATACTCCATGACAATAGTAAGAACCTTCACCCAAAAATCCTTGATAGAGTCAACATCATAATGACCCCCAAAATCTTTTTCCAGACTCTCAGCCTCCACCTTGTCCTTTGGGAAGTGCAGGATGACCTTTTGGGAAATCTTCTTGTCTCTGTAAAACTTCATGCCCTTTGTATTAGACCTAGACACCTCTGCAATAAGATCTTTGGTGATTTTAATCGCCATTGCCCCAATAGTCACAGTACCATACTTCCAGATCTCAACAAAAGCTTTCATGACTTCATCTTTAGACCCATGAAGGCACTCCATGTACGTAGTGAGGCCAAACTTGTTGAGTTTATCCTAGACATTAGTATTTTTGTTCTATTTTTTTATAGTTATTTAGCTCCCTATGGTTAATCCCTCCACCCATGATGCCCTAAAAGAATAGAATCTCAACAGAAATAGTGGAAACAAGACAGAGATAGAAAACAATAGCAAAATTCAATTTGATTATAGTGCGAGAATACACATTTCTACACTTTGCAACGTCGGGAAAGATAAGACTTTCCATAACCCTTCTAACTACATTATATAACTTGCATATTTTCATCGAAACTTTTTGAGATATTCCAAATCTTATCTTTTTTCTATAAGATCAAACGCCAACTTGGCCTTCAAATCAATGGTCAAATCACTTCCACCATGCCAATTCATGATGTCTTTGACCTTAACTTTAATGTTGACCAACGCATCCAAAGTACAATTAGCCTCCCTAAAGTTATGAGAAATAATGACATGCTTGAAGGAATTAATGATTATGCGAGCCTCTTCAATAATATTCTTAATAGACCATGATAGCTTAGTATTTCCTTTAATGCATATTAATATGTTCATAGAGTCACCTTCAATCCACATGTTCGAAGGCATATCATCATTTATAATTTTTAAAGTTTGAAGGAGAGCCATAGCCTCTGCCACATGGTTTCTCTAGACACCAATGGGGAATGCCATGCAAACAAGACAATTGGCCATGTCATCCCAAATAATTCCACCACACCTAGTAGGCCCTAGACTACCGTTCACCACACCATCAAAATTGGCTTTTATCCAGCCAGGAGAGGGGAAAGATAGATAACATTCTCCTGCTAGGATGATGATTTAGTTTTGGTGCCAGCAATAACTCTAGTATAAAAATTGAGCTTAGCTCCATTCATGATATTACAATTCTCTTTAATGCTTCTCTTAATCTTTTCAACAATCACCAGTGGAGGCAAGGCAGTGTCTCTAAACACACTATCATTATATTCACACCATAGTTTCCAAATAACATGAGGGGCAATGATGTTCCACAACAACCTTGTCTTTCTTGTTCTTAATTTGATCTGCAAATATTTCCATTTTTTATTTAAGCATACTTTCATTTTATCCTATAGATTTCTTCTTGACAATTGGAACAAATCTAGCTTTAAATCTCTAGCTTATCTCTAGCTTTTAAAAGGTCGATGAAAAAAATGTAATCAAATAGTTAACTCCATATATAGCTCCTTCCATCTAATTCTTTTTTCATTTCTGAACTTCAGTTCTGGTCGATGTTTAACTCCTTGTTTGCTTGGTCTTTAATTCAGTTTTCCTCAAGCATCTTTGTCCGTCGGGGTTGTCTGTCCATCGAACAACACTGTGATTTTTAGTTTTGATTGGGTATCACTTTGGTTCTTCTCAGTAATGCTTGCTTTGGTATCTTTCTTGTGTATCATTGTGACTCTTCTTGGGGTTCTCTATCCTTTGGTGTGCACTGTCTGTTGGTGTTTGTTGTCACTTGGTGTATACAGAACTTTTATGCATTACTAATAACATAACCTTTATCTCTTTGGTTCGTTGAAGTATTTTTATAATATCTATATGATAAATCAGAGTAAATAAATTTGACATCAATGACAGTATAATACATTAACTAATTTATTGTCTTGCATTAACTTTCTATAGCTCGGTGATCATCAACTTAACTTTTTCAAACATTCAATCATTTATAGTTCATCACTATCAAATCTTGTACTTATAATATTTTCTTTGATAGGTTCCTCAATTATTCTTGCACAGAGGAAAATGAGGAAGAAGGTTGTGAAGAGGGTTTTGTCTCAAACAAACTGTGGTTTGGAATCAATCTTAAAATGAAATAAATTAAATGAGAGTGTGCTTTTATGTAGCATCTCAGCTAGATTTGAAAAAAGTAGTATTTCATACCTTGACAATGCAAACGCCTCTTTGAATATGATCAAGTATGTTAATGCAAGAGCATTGAATTAACATGTTGAAAAAACCCAAAAGGAAATCATAAAAGACAAAACCTTTTGTTTGGATGTTGTAGTTTTCCATAATGTTTGATTGCGGAGAGAGAAGAATAACTTCAAGAGGTTGAAGACTTGAATCGATAGATTCTTGAATGTAGATCTTTTTTCTTAATAAATTACCCCTTTTTTTTTACTTTAATGCGGGAAAGAAGATGATCCAAGGAGAATATTTCCTTGAAAATACCTCAAAATGCTCAAAATATTTCTTGTAGGAGAGCTCTTGAATTCCAACTTGCCTTTGGAATTCTTTATTGCTTGTATATGATGCAGAGATCAGGGTGGTGAACCATGAAACAACCCAAGATGAGCAAAAGTGAAGAAGTGTTCCAAGTGACCCTTCTAGGTCCTGATAGGCAAAATCCACAAATAGTCAACTCTAGGAGGTTTCAAGGCTTCAATAGGTTTGTTTTAGCATATATGACATGTTCCAATCAATACTTTTTTAGTTTCAACACCTTTTAGGCCAAAATTCACAATGTAGCCAAATGTTGTCAATGCAAAATTGTGACTCTATGACAGCAGCAAGGCAAAAAGATGTATAAATTTTTTTTTCACCGAAAGACTCCTGGAATAAACCAAATTTTCAGACACTTCCCATCCTTGCACAACACATATACAAAAATTAGATAAGCTTCCTTTGGCAAATTAACAAATATTCTTCACAGTGACCCTGTTTTCAACAATTGAACAATTGATGCATTTACAAAGCAACATGTAGTAATACTTAATGTATGGACTCCACATCTTGCATGGGCTTCTTAAATGTCTTCAATTAGACAAATCCACACTCAATTTGACTCTATGGCTTCATTAGACCCAAAAGCCCCAATTCATCCCTTACAAACCCTTATTCCTAGGGCATCATCAATCTCACACATGCCATGACTTTTCTAAACAATTAAAGGTCCATACATTAATGTTTCAACATCACAACCATGAATCAAAACTCAAACACTGCCCTCCTTAAGACAAATCACTCTCTATATGACTGTCCCCTAAATTTTCCTCTTATTTTCACCTTTAAATGCTTGGTGGCCACCATTAATTGTAGTTAGATTGTCATAAATGGACTAGAAATACTTATACATGTTATTAAAATACCATTCCATGAAGAAACAGCAGACATTTCATAGAATGGTCATGATTAATTGAAAAAAACTTCAAAACTGTTAATAAACTGCCTGTAACAGTCAGCACTAAATGAATTTGAACAGACCACTTAAAAAATTGGATTCAAATCTTGGACCTTTACATCAGAAAAGGTCTGCAAACACCATATACTATCTTCTAATGCAAAAGATAAACAATAAATTCGAAATTCCTCTCAATGTCTATTAAACAAAGCACTTTTATTCAATTTTTGGAGAAACAGTCCATACAATACTGCCTTCCAGCCTGTACAAGAGATGATTTATAGACTTGGGCAGTTGTAACTAACCTCCCTAACCACCCCCCATTGGTCTCATTTGTTAACTCTTAACCAAATTCAAATTATGGAGTTTCCCTCCAAAATGACCTCCTAACCGTTACATTCAAATATTTGAATTTTCTAAAACAATAAACTATGGTTTAAAGGACTTATTGAATGTGCCAACTTATGAAGTGACTTGATATCATTATAAATTCATACTAAACCCTATCAAAGGACTTCTCTACCCTAGAAAACCTCTAGATCCTATTCCATGGATCAATTACAACTTTTCAACATTACAATCAATCAAGACATTATACAAACTTATAACTTTTTGTGTTTGAAAATGCCATAATTGGTTGTAGAATTGACCAATTGACTTCATGAGATGCTCCATGTCCACTGGAATGCCCTCGATCTCTAAGATACCTGTGATGAGCATATGATGCTCCTGCATCAAAAGTGAAGAAGTGTTCCAAGTGACCCTTTTAGGTCCTGATAGGCAAAATCCACAAATAGTCAACTCTAGGAGGTTTCAAGGCTTCAATAGGTTTGTTTTATCATATATGACATGTTCCAATCAATACTTTTTTAGTTTCAACACCTTTTAGGCCAAAATGCACAATGTAGCCAAATGTTGTCAATGCAAAATTGTGACTCTATGACAGCAGCAAGGCAAAAAGATGTATAAATTTTGTTTTCACCAAAGGACTCCTAGAATAAATCACATTTTCAGACACTTCCAATCCTTGCACAACACATATACAAAAATTAGATAAGCTTCCTTTGGCAAATTAACAAAGATTCTTCACAGTGACCCTGTTTTCAACAATTGAACCAATGATGCATTTACAAAGAAACATGTAGTAATACTTAATGTATGGACTCCACAGCTTGCATGGGCTTCTTAAATGTCTTCAATTAGACAAATCCACACTCAATTTGACTCTGTGGCTTCATTAGACCCAAAAGCCCCAATTCATCCCTTACAAACCCTTATTCCTAGGGAATCATCAATCTCACACATGCCATGACTTTTCTGAAAAATTCAAGGTGCAAACATTAATGTTTCAACATCAAAACCATGAATCAAAACTCAAACACTGCCCTCCTTAAGACAAATCACTCTCTATATGAATGTCCCCTCAATTTTCCTCTTCTTTTCACCTTTAAATGCTTGGTGGCCACCATTAATTGTAGTTAGATTGTCATAAATGGACTAGAAATAATTATACATGTTATTAAAATACCATTCCATGAAGAAACAACAGACATTTCATAGAATGGTCATGATTAATTGAAAAAAACTTCAAAACTGTTAATAAACTGCCTGTAACAATCAGCACTAAATGAATTTGAACAGACCACTTACAAAATTGGATTCAAATCTTGGACCTTTACATCAGAACAGGTCTGAAAACACCATATACTGTCTTCCAATGCAAAAGACAAATAATAAATTCGAAATTCCTGTCAATGTCTATTAAACAAAGCACTTTTATTCAATTTTTGGAGAAACAGTCCGTACAATACTGCCTTCTAGCCCGTACAAGAGATGATTTATAGACTTGGGGAGTTGTAACTAGCCTCCCTAACCACCCCCCATTGGTCTCATTTGTTAACTCTTAACCAAATTCAAATTATGGATTTTCCCTCCAAAATGACCTCCTAACCGTTACATTCAAATATTTGAATTTTCTAAAACAATAAACTATGGTTTAAAGGACTTATTGAATGTGCCAACTTATGAAATGAATTGATATCATTATAAATTAATACTAAACCCTATCAGAGGACTTCTCTACCCTAGACAACCTCTAGATCCTATTCCATGGATCAATTACAACTTTTCAACATTACAATCAATCAAGACATCATACAAACTTATAACTTTTTGTGCTTGCAAATGCCATAATTGGTTGTAGAATTGACCAATTGACTTCATGAGATGCTCCATGTCCACTAGAATGCCCTGGATCTCTAAGATACCTGTGATGAGCATATGATGCTCCTGCATCAAATTCACCACCTTTAAAAATGTTCTTGTCCCAAGAACATGGTCTTGCCAAAATTTCTTTCTTTCCATTATATCCCTTCCCTTGCTGCTTAGGGATGAAGTTCCCTAATATAAAATGTCTTTTATTCTTATTACCTACATAAGGAACATCAAAACATTTGTTAGAAACAAAATTTTCTGCCCTTGGGGCAGTCACCCCTATTGTCTTGCTTGTTTTCTTGACTGTTTGGACAGTCTTTATTTCTGCCTGTTTATGACAGTACCCCTGCTGTCCTTGCATCTGTTGCTGTACCATCTTATCACTATCCTTGTTATGTCCTCTAATAGGATAGTACATCTCTCCAACCATCACACCTTCACCACCTTTAATTGCAGTCCCTATCTCTGTCACAGAACTCAGAGTTTTCTGCCCTTTATTCATCATTTGTTGTCCCATCTTTATTCCTTTCTATGTCTGACCTGTATCCAGTTCTTTGATTTTTCCTATAAGGAGAGATTCATTTCCTTTGCAAGGCAATGGTAGCAACTCAAACCTTTTTCCATTCCTCAACACTTGGTAGACGTTAGTGAAGCAATCATGTAACACTTTCCTAGAAACTTGCCAAGATCTTCCTAGGATAACATGTGCACAATTCATTTTTACAACATCACATAGAATCTGATCAGAGTACCCTCCTATTGAGAAATTC
>MU223371.1:1030166-1055262 GCA_018584345.1 Thuja plicata | reverse complement strand
GTAGAATCTCTGCAACACCTTTTCAACATAATCAGCCTGAGATAGAGTTAATTTTCTATTTTTCCTATCTCTGCAAATTTTCATGCCAAGGATTTGTTTTGCTGTCCCCAAATCCTTCATAGCAAAATATTTTGCTAACTATTGTTTCAACCCCTTAATATGATCCATGTTAGATCCAGCTATAAGCATATCATCAACATATAAACATAAAATAATGTAGCTGTCATTATTCAACCTCTTGAAATAAACACAATGGTCAGAATTACATCGAGTGTATCCATTCTCATTCATAAAAGTATCAAATTTAATATACAATTGTCGAGGTGCTTGCTTCAAGCCATATAAACTTTTCTGCAATTTGCACACTAAAATCTCCTTACCCTTGACCTCAAATCCCTGTGGTTGTACCATATATATTTCTATATTCAAATCACCATGAAGAAAGGCTATTTTAACATCAAGCTACTCTAAATGAAAATCTTCAGTAGCCACAATACTTAAAACAGTACGAATAGAAATCATTTTAACAACTAGAGAAAAAATCTCATCAAAATCAATACCATGTTTCTGTGTAAATCCTTTTACGACTAACCTGGCTTTAAATCTTTTCTTACCTCTATCTTCTTCTTTCAACCTGTGAACCCATTTATTCTGTAAAGCTCATTTACCTGCAGGTAACTTACATAAATCCCAAGTCTGATATTTTAGCAAGGAGTCCATTTCATCTGTCATTGCAGACTCCCACTGAAATTTTGTATCCACCTACATAGCTTCATTATAACATTCAGGTTCACCAGCATCAATTAATAAGATAGAATACAAAGAAGGTGAAAATCTATCTGGAGGTCTACTTAGCCTTGTTGACCATCTAGCATTTACTGGGGTGTGTTGTATTTGTTGTTGCTGTAGTTGTGGAGCATAAGGAATTTCTGGAACATTATCATTTGGAATATGATCCAACACTACATAATCATTTTCTTTCTTCTCATGCTACTGCAATAGATCTTTGTACACCACTTTCTCATTGAATATGACATCCTTACTTCTTACAATTTTATATTTTCAAAATCTCAAAGCCTATAACCAAATTCATCAATGCCATATCCAACAAATATACACTTCTTAGATTTAGCTTCTAGCTTGGTTCTATTTTCAAAATCTATATGTGCAAACGCTTCACAACCGAAGGTTCTGAGAAAAGAATAACTCACCTTCTTACATTTCCACACTTCCTCTAGGATACCACAACCCAAGGGAGTAGAGGGACCTCTATTTATCAAATATACAGAAGTATTTACAGCCTCTACCCACATGTTTAGGGGGGAGCCCAGCATGCAACCTCATGCTCCTAGCATGTTCCATTATTGTCTTGTTCATGTGTTCAGCCACTCCATTTTCCTGTGGAGTCCTTGGAACTATTTTCTATCTACGAATACCAGTAGAGGCACAATAATCTTCAAATTCTTTGCTGCAAAACTCACCACCATTATCAGATCTGAGACATTTTAATCTTTTTCCAGTCTCATTTTCAACCAAGCTTTTCCATTTCTTAAAAGTTTCAAATACATCAGATTTATATCTAATGAAATATATCCATACTTTCCTAGGATGAAAAATATAAAATTGTAAGAAGCAAGGATGTCATATTCAATGAGAAAGTGTTGTACAAATATCTATTACAGTAGCATGAGAAGAAAGAAAATGATTATGTAGTGTTGGATCATATTCCAAATGATAATGTTCCAGAAATTCCTTATGCTCCGTAACTACAGCAACAACAAATACCACACACCCCAGTAAATGCTAGATGGTCACCAAGGCTAAGTAGACCTCCAGATAAATTTTCACCTTCTTTGTATTCTATCTTATTAATTGATGCTGGTGAACCTGAATGTTATAATGAAGCTATGCAGGTGGATACAAAATTTCAGTGGGAGTCTACAATGACAGATGAAATGGACTCCTTGATAAAATATCAAACTTGGGATTTATGTAAGTTACCTGCAGGTAAACGAGATTTACAGAATAAATGGGTTTACAGGTTGAAAGAAGAAGATGGGGGTAAGAAAAGATTTAAAGCCAGATTAGTCGTAAAAGGATTTGCACAGAAACATGGTATTGATTTTGATGAGATTTTTTCTCTACTTGTTAAAATGACTTCTATTTGTACTGTTTTAAGTATTGTGGCTACTGAAGATTTGCATTTAGAGTAGCTTGATGTTAAAATAGCCTTTCTTCATGGTGATTTGAATATAGAAATATATATGGTACAGCCATAGGGATTTGAGGTCAAGGGTAAGGAGAGTTTAGTGTGCAAATTGCAGAAAAGTTTATATGGCTTGAAGAAAGCACCTCGACAGTTGTATATTAAATTTGATACTTTTATGAATGAGAATGGATACACTTGATGTAATTCTGACGATTGTGTTTATTTCAAGAGGTTGAATAATGACAGCTACATTATTTTATGTTTATATGTTGATGATATGCTTATAGCTGGATCTAACATGGATCATATTAAGGGGTTGAAACAATAGTTAGCAAAATCTTTTGCTATGAAGGATTTGGGGACAGCAAAACAAATCCTTGGCATGAAAATTTGCAGAGATAGGAAAAATAGAAAATTAACTCTATCTCAGGCTGATTATGTTGAAAAGGTGTTGCAGAGATTCTACATGAAGGATGCCAAAGATATCACTACACCTTTGCCTGGTAATTTGAAATTGACCAAAGCAATGTGTCCAAAGACACCAAAAGAAGAGGCAAAAATCTCCAAGATACCTTATGCTTTAGCTGCAGGGAGCTTAATGTATGCTATGGTATGTACTAGGCTAGATATTGCACATGCAGTGGGAGTTGTTAGCCGGTATATGAGTCACCCTAGGATTGAGCATTGGAATGCAGTCAAATGGATTCTCAAATATTTGAGAGGTACATCCAATAAGTGTTTACACTTTGGGGGCTCGTCTACTACTATTCATGGCTATGTTGACTCAGATTTGGAAGGAGATATAGATACCAGATGGAAAACTATAGGTTATGTATTTATCATTGGTGGGACAGCAGTGAGCTGGATTTCTCGGTTACAAAAGGTGAATGCATTATCCACTACAGAGGCAGAGTATGTTGCTACTATAGAGGTAGCCAAGGAGATGATATGGCTTCAATTATTCATGGAAGAATTGGGACATCCACAGGCAGATAATTATTTGTATTCAGATAGTCAGAGTGCCATTCATCTTGCAAATAATTATGCTTTGCACTAAAAAAAAAAGCACATACAATTGTGATATCATTTCATTCGGTCAGTTTTGGATGATGGACAATTAAAGTTGGAGAAGATACATACAAATGATAATCTAGTAGATATGTTTACAAAGGTAGTGACAAGGGAGAAGCTGAATTCCTCTTCAGCTTTGGTTGGTCTTCTAGAGTGAACATCATAAAAGAATAGCAGAGTCTAGGGTGGTTTCTTTATTCCAGTGGGAGCTACAGGTTTGGTCGATCAGTCTCCAAGTGGGAGGATATTGTTGTGGAGTCTAATCATTCTCCAAGTGGGAGATTGCTATGTATGTGGAGCCTAATCAGACTTAGATTCTTTCAGCACGGTTTCCCCCTAGACATATCTATTTGGCCCCCAAGCTGGGGGTCAAGGGGCAGAGCCCCTTGCAGGGTCCTGGGGCAGCGCCCTAGGTGGGGTCAAGGGGAAGAGCCCCTGATGGGTTCAAGGAGAAGTGCCCCTTGTGGGGACCCTTTAGGGAAATGCACTAGGGTGGGGTTGAGGGGTAGTGCCCCTTGATGCCAACAATGACATAATGATATTGTAAAGGGTCGACCATTAATTCTCCATTAGTCAGAGTATTTTTTTCCCTAATTAGGTTAGGTCAAATAGACTTGTGAAAAGGGCTTAGGGTTTCAAGATTTCATTGTATGAGGGATTTTTTGTAGCTTCCTATGATGGTATTGAGTTGCAGGTTTCAGATTGTAATCGCTAGATAATAATAAAGATATTGGACTCACTATTGGTGGACGTAGCCTAGGGATTGGGTGAACCATGTTAAATCTCTGTGTCATTTGTGTTCTCTTCTACATTAATATTTGCATTTTTCTGTTTATTATTCTAACATTAAAGCCGCAATCTGAAGAGAACCCATGAAGTAAAGATTTTCAAATCAACACAATAATCAACAAGAATCAAGATTCAAAGGCTATTTTTCCACATCAAAAATTCAAACACATCAAAATCAGTATGAGGCTTCAAAATAATTATGAAGATGACTAGGAGATCACCATATGATATTTGGCTTGTATTCTACCACTTAGGTTGGGTATGATTTCTTGTTATCCATAAATCTATATATTTAAGCTTTCGATATAGAATTATTTACGTGGTTTCAACCACATTTTATTGAATTTCATATAGGGTTTTACTCTATCATACTAGTGTAGATCTATTATTTACACATGCATTTTAGCTCATAGCAATTTAGACATACTCTAGATTCATGAGAACTACGTAATTTATCTCTATTATACTTGCTATCCATGGAGGTGGAAATCAATAAAATGGGGGTTTGACCAAGGTAAACCCTTATATAGCCACCCACACACACATTGTCCATATTTGGAAGTGTAGATGATTTTGAAATAACTTCCAATACAACAATTTAGCTCTCTATCCTGAGACAGACTTAGATCTGTCCTTTTTATGTGTAGTTTTATGGTATATACTTTCCTGGGCATTTTGTAACCAGGAATAGAACACCCTGGGATTTTTCTTCTCACCAAAATAGTTTCACATTTGAAACAGAGTTTTGTGTTGATAGCGATAGTCACAATTTGGAGTTACACTTGTGTGTGGGACCGTGAATACTGAAAATTTAGATCTATCAACATATTCCTAATTTTGATTCTAGGTGCATAAAATATCTTATTTAATTCTCATTTATTCTTTAGAAAGTTTATTTATATATAGAAATAATTACTTTTGTGCTAGCTTTACCTCCCTCTTCTTTAGTTCTAAGAAATGAAGGAATAAAAAATCTGAGACAATATATATTACATTGGCATCCTTTCACTCAAGTGGTGTTAATCATATTTATCTTGAGGTGGTTTTTTATTCTAATGTTCTTTATGATTATGCGAACTAGGCTTCTACATGATCCCATTTTCCTTACTGCACATTTTAGTGAACCTGTCTCTTTTATGCATTATACCTTATGGTTAGGTTAGTTAGATCTTGCATATGCAGTTTTAAATCCAAAAGAACAAAAATATTTTGAATTTCATTACTTTATATTTTCTTTCATTGCATTTGTATGTTCATGATAAAGATAAAAAGAAAAAAAAAAGTAGCATTTTGTGTGTTATATTTATTCCTTAAATTTATTTTATGTTATAGTATCTCATTTCTTTAAACAAGACTTAAGAGGCCTTGATGATTCATTTAGTAGTGATGACCTTGATATGTTACAAAAATACCTTGACGACTTCATCTCTATCTAGTCTTCCTCTATGAATCCTAAACCATTCATTTTCCAAATATTGACTAACACGATACATGTGAATAGCTATATTAACAATGTTGAAAAACCTAAGATAGTTGTTAACCTTTCTCAAAATAACCCTCAAACAAAGAACAAAAATATTGTTGTTAAAGGTTGTAATTGTATCTGGTAAATTTGGCCTTGTTAATCAACCATACACTTCAACATAGTCCTTATTCATCAGATACACACAAGAATGAATATGAGATTATTCATCTTGTCTGTCTATATGATTCGACCTGTTGCCTTCTATCCAGATGGGGTTTTGAAATAGCTCTTAGAACGAGAGTGTCACAACCATAGACCAATCTAGAATAAAGGATTTATGCTTCCATGAATGCAATGCAATGATTAATCTAGAAATGAAACATGCAAGATTAATCTAAATGATCCATTTAAACTAGAAATGAGATTAAAACTATGCCAAGATTTCAATGAGATTATTCTAGAAATTAAAATTAATCTATTGCAAAATGAGATTATTCTATATGAGATTATGAACTAAGAATGTAGCAACAATTCATTATTCTAACAATGCATATGACTAGAAATTCAGGAAGAGTTTGAATTAGAAATGAGAGTTCTTTTATAGACTCAGAGACTGTTCAGAATGGAAAGTTTCCTCTTTTGAAATAAAACAGATAGAAAAGCTAGTTTAAAATATAAATATTTCTTTAAAAGAATACAATAAATTGTTTTCCCTTTGCTTTAACTATTTTCTTTCTTTGATTTTAACTATTTTATTTGTTTTATCTGTTTTATTTCTCTTTAAAGCATAGTTAAAGAGAAGTTTCCAATTCTGAATAGGAGAGAAAACTTTGTTGACAATATTTAATTAATAAAATAGAATATGACCTCATAATTGATTTTTCTCAATTATTTGAATAATTAAATTTAATTATTGAAAATGAGGATATTTATTTAACAATTGAATGTTATTTAATTCCTTTTTTGTGTGTTTTAGCTAAAAAGGGTGAATTTAATTTAATTAAAGTGCAAGGACTTTATAATTAAATTAATTAAGTCATAGTGTTTGTTTAGCCAATAGATATTTAAGAATTAAATATAATCTATGATTAACACAGATTTAGGATTTTTTGCATTTGACACTTAGGTCAAGTAGAGTCAGTTAAAACTTAGAATTCCCTAGTACAATACAAGTTTGATGATCCAGAAGAAGGATAAATGCAACAAAATTGGTTAAGGTTGCAAGATGCCAATTTTGGCGTGCTACATTTTTCCCCTCTTTGAATTGATGTGCGAGCAGAAAATTGATTCAAAGAATAGTATGATGCCTAAAGTATAGAAGAATAGAATTGAAAATTGATGATGCAAAGATTGATTGATGAAGATTTTAGAGCCATCTCCAGGATAGAGCTTGACTCTTTGAAGTCTAGGTAAGGTTGTTAAGACATCGATCAAATAGAGTTTTTGAGAGTCATCTTCAAAACAAAGCTTGATCCCCAGGGATTCCGGTTAGAATGTCCTGATACCTAATAGATTAAGATTTTGAGAATCATCTCCAGAACGAAGCTTGATCCTCAGGGATCTGGGTTAGAATGCCCTGATACCTAAATAGATTGATATCTTTCACAAGGTTATCCCCAAAATGAGGCTTAAACTTCAGAAGTTAGGGTTAGATTGCCCCAATACCTGTCCAACAAGATAATCAATAGAGATTTTAGGACTATCTCCAGAACAAAGTTTAGTACCCCAATATCTAGGTTATATTTCTAAGACACTAGTTAGATTGACATCTTTCACAAGGCTATCCCCAGAATGAGTCTTAACCTTCATGAATCAGGATTATATTACCTTGATACCTGTCTCAAAAGATAGTAAATAGAGGTTTTTAGCACTATCTCCAGAATGGTACTTTGTCCTCCAATATCTAGGTTAGATTGCCCAGACACTGGTTAGATCGAGTTTTAGAATCATCTCCAGAATGGAGCTTGATTTTCAGGAGTCAGGGTTAGATTGCCCCAATTCCCAATAGATGAGTTTTTGAGAATCATCTCCAGAATGAAGCTTGATCCTCAAGAATTTGAGTTAGATTGCTTAGATACTTAAAAGATGAAGAGATGTAGGAAAAAAAGATTCCCCTATTGATTGTGGAGTATCTAGTTTTGACTATGAGGTACAAAAAGCTAAACATGCCCCAAGTGACGAGATGCCCCTAGCAATGATGACTTTTGAAAATCAGATCAAAATGATTAGAATAGGTTCAATGATGTAATCATCTTTCTCCCTCAGGAGCGAAATGGAAAGATGACACGTCATAATGATGATGGAGAGTGAAAAATCACAGATAGATGTTGAATCAAAGATCAAGAAGAACTCAGAATAGATTATGGAAGAATATAGAAGATCCAGAATCAATTTTGAGTTATTTTAACGTCTGGTTGACCAAGTTTGACTAGGGTTGACCAGAGTTGACTAGAGATGACTTTTGAGGAAAAAAGCCAAAGCTTTGAGAAAATGATGATAAGACATTATCCTGACAAGAAAGCGACATCAGAAAGTTGACTGCACAAGCGTCCGATCACGTCGGTCCCAAAATTTGTAAAATGCAATTTTGAGCGATATAAGAGTGTCTGATTTCAATTTCGATCCTAAAAAAAGAACTTTTCAAAATTAGATTCCATTCAAAACATTAGGAATTGAAGAGTGAGAGAGAGGATCAAACATTTGTGTAGTAGTGGTGAAGCTAGGACGCTAAAGAATAACTCCCCAATGTACAAATGCAGGAGAACGCAATGAAGTGAACATCAAATTGCTGCCACAATGCAAGTCTAGAATGAAAATGCAATCCTATTCTAGATGATATACCTAGGACATGGTTGTGAGACCCATCATATAATTATCATCATTGAGAATTTTTTTGGAACATCGAAGTTGATACAATCCTTATTGGTGCCAATGCGACCATAAGAATATGAATATGACTTTCATCGGATATAATGTAGGAAACGAACGTAAGCACCAGGGCACAAAAGCCAAGATGACCTAAACATTGTTTCTAGTTAATTTTGCAAGAGTACACTAGTATCAAGGCATTCAAAGACAAGATAACCATGAGTGTGATCATTCATAAACAAATAGAGCAATAACAGTCAAGGAGATAGTTCCGACCTCACCATGACATACAAATACACAAGATCGAGGGATGTGAGGCTTTTCCACCTTAATGCAGGAGCTCTTATCACACACACCCTATTTATTTTATGTTTTCGGATCATTGAGACTACACCAAAAAGGACTAGACAAAGAAAATATCAATGAAATCCATGAGAATAGACAACATACAAAGAAAGATTCAAATAGAGCTCAGCCAGTTTCCAAGTTTGTGAATATGTATGTGTAGGGTGTTGAAAAACATCGTTGTTCTTGTGAGTGCATTGTGTTTGATTGTTATTGATAGATGTTTATATTTTAGATATTTTATATGTGTTTAAAAACACAAATGTGTCCAAAGATAGTGTTGAAAAACACTGTTTTAATTGGGGTGTTGAGAAACACCAGATTGTGTCAGTAGTGAGTTGTCCTTGACAATTGACAAGATTACTGACTCAGGTGTAAACCAAAGATGTGATCAAATGGGGGACCCATGCCCCAAAGTAATGATGACTGAATTGACGTATGTTGTAAGGAAAAAATAGATTTGGTGGCCCTTAGGCATATGGTTCTAAATCAATGTCAAGTTAGTAGGGTTCGCAAAGGAACCAAAGTGTCATGAAAGTGACCGAAAGCTATGTACAAACTAAAACAAAGAATCATCAAGACTAAGTATCGATAGATAGAGCATTGAAGTATAAATCTAACTATAACATATGTGAGAAATCTAAATAGTATGGTGATAGTAGACAGATGTAGTGAGAACCACTGGTGACTAACGTGAGAGAGATGCTGAAGTGAAGAGATCATAGGACTAGCTAGACATCAGTAAGAAGACGTAGTGAGAACCACTCGTGACTGATGTTAGGGAGATTCTCAAAAGGTAATAGGATAGTGCCCCCTAGAATAGAAGGGTTTTCCCTAGAGTATGACCAGTTTCAATCCATGTATGTTGGTGTCTTGACAGGTAATGAAAGCATGTAGAAAAGAAAATGCAAGCAGGAAAGTAGCAAAGCAAGAAAGTAAATGCATAAAACCAAGTGGTGCTATGGTAGATATATCATTGTGGAACAAGAGGTACCTATTTACCAGGTTTTCACCTTCTTGGCAAATTTTTTCTTTTGCTGCCATGACGCCTATCTGCTAGGTTTTCATTAGTGGCACCATTTTTTATTTTTCTCTTTTTATTTTTTTTCCAATTTTTTATTTTTTTGTATTTTTGGAATATATTATTTTTTTGGAGATACATCAAAGCGCCTATCACTAGGTTTTCACTAAGATGATCATTTTTTTAGGAATTTTTCAGATTTTTAGAATTTTTTTAGGACTTTACTATATACATTAGCATACTGAAGATGTCTCAACTATAGAACCGTTTAAGATGAAGAGCGTTGATGGGATCTTTGAGTTTCTCTCCTTCAATAGTAGAAATTTGATAGGTCCCAGACCCAAATAATGTAGTGACAACATACATACCAAGCCAATTTGGTTTGATGTTTCCTTTTTGGATCTGATGTTGTTGATTCTTAGGGTTCTCCCTTAGAACAAGGTCACTCGCTTGGATATCCCTTGGTCTAACCTTCTTGTTATAGCTCTTGGACATCCTTTTCTGATATGCTCTAAGGTGATCGAATGCCACTTTTTGACATTCACCAACTAGTTATAGCTCTTGTAGCTGAGATATTCTATTATCATCATCAGTAATGAGGCCTTTCAAAGAGACTTGTAGAGAAGGAATCTCAACCTCAATTGGTAGCACAACATCTACTCCATAAACCAAAGCATAGGGCATATCCCCTATTGGTGTTCTTATGCTTGTCCTATATGCCTAGAGAGCTAGATTGATCCGGAGATGCCAATCTCATCTGGATTTGTACACTGTGCAATGTAGGATTTTAAGGATTGTCTTGTTGGATGCTTCTACCTATCCATTACCCTGAGGATAATAGATGGAAGACCAATGCTGAGTAATTTTAAACTTAGAGCATAGCTCTATCAAATCCTTGTTTTTAAATTGCCCCCCGTTATCAGTGATTATTACTAAGGGTACACCACACCTGTAGATGATGTAGTTGAGAATGAACATAGCTATTGATTTTCCATTGGCAATGGTGACAGGAACTGCCTCCACCCACTTGGTAAAATAGTCTATAGCTGTGATGATGAACTTATGTCCATTTGAGGATGAGGGATAAATCTGAACCACCGAGTCAAAGGCCCATTATTGAAATGGCCAGAAATTAATGAAGGGAGTAAGCTCCTTGGCTGGAGCATGAATCAGATTACCATGTAGTTGACACTATTTTCAAGACTTAGCAGACTGCGTAGCTTCCTTTTCCATATCTGGCCAATAGTGACCATCTCTAATAAGTTTATGGGCCAATGTTAGGTCATTAGAGTGAGACCCACATATGCCTTCATGCACCTCTACTAACACACATTTGGACTCATCATGTTCTAAACACCTAAGGAGGGTACCGTCTAGACCGTGCCTATACAAGTTGTTAGCTATGACGAAAAATTGTGAAGCACTACAAATTAAGTGACGTTTCTTATTCTGGGTGTAAGTGTCCTAAACAATCTGGTCATGAAGGTAGGAAAATATATGATGGTAGTGAGATGAGTCATGTCCAATGATAGAACAGATCATTTGGGAATCAGGGGAATCATATGCTGGGTAGCGTAACGTCTCCATTAGGAATTCATGTCAAAAATCATTTTCTGGCATCTGTAGCATGGAGGCAAGAGTAGCCATGGCATCTGCTGCTTTATTATATGCTCTTAGAACTTGTTGAAATGTGATGTGAAAAAAATACTTTTTGAGGTCATCAACAAGCCGTTTATAAGGAACCATCTTGCCATCCTTTGTCTAATAGATATCATTTACTTGATTGATGACTAACTGTGAATCTCCAAGGATATTGAGTTTGTCTACTTGCCAGTCAAGGGCGATCTTCATACTATATATTAAGGCTTCATACTTAGCAATGTTGTTGGTACAAGGAAACAACATCTTATATGCTTTTGGTAAAGAGTACCTCTGAGGTGTAATAAACAGTATCTTAGCACCTGACCCCTGTTGGGTAAATGAACCATCAAAAAACATAGTCCAGGATCGGTGTGTGATGAGTAATATGGACTCATCTAGGAATTCAATGTGCAATGATTGATGATCTAATAGAGGTGCTTCTGCCAATTGATCTGTAATCTCTTTCCCTTTGATGGCTTTCATTTCTACATACTCAATATGAAATTCACTAAGAAGCATGACCCATTTAGCTAGTCTACCTGTGAGGGTAGCTTTACTGAGAAAATATTTTAGAGGATCAATTTTAGCAATTAGGCATGTAGTATGAGCCAACATGTAGTGTTGCAATTTTTCTGAAGAAAATACCACTACAAGGCAAGCCTTCTCTATAGAAAAATATTTTATTTCATATGAGACCAGAGTTCTACTAATGCAATAGATAGCCCTTTCTTCATTGTGTTGATCTTCTTGAGCCAGTAGGATACCCAATGATGTATTTGTAGTAGAGATGTAAAGTATAAGAGGATTCCCATGAATAGGAGGTGTCAAGATTGGTGGGTTCGCAAGATATTGTTTAATTTGTTGGAACCCCTCGTCACATTCTTTGTTCGATTCGTAAGTCACACCCTTGTGTAAAGTCTTGGTGAATGGTTGTGACTTGTCTACCATTTGTGAGATAAAGCACCAGATAGATTGTAGTCGGCCTTGAAGTCCTCTCATTTGTCTGATATTCTTTGGTGGCAGAATTTCCATGATAGCTTGTACTTTCGTAGGATCCACTTTGATGCCTTTTGTAGAGATGATATAACCAAGCAATTTTCTAGATGTTACGCCAAATGCATATTTCTTAGGATTGAGCCTTAGACTGAACTATTCCATGTGATCTAGTATAGGACCTAGATCTGCAAGATGTTTCTCTCAGTGCATGCTTTTAGCTAGAGTGTCATCCACATAATCTTCCATTGTTTTATGCATCATGTCATGAAATATGGTAGTGACAGCGCTTTGATATGTAGCACCAGCATTTTTGAGTCCAAAGGGCATGACATTCCAATAGAAAGTGCCCCATGCACATGTGAAAGTAGTTTTATCTTTGTCCTCTGACGTGATCTTTATCTAGTTGTAGCCAGAGAAACCATCCATTAGTGAGTAGATTTCATACCCTGCTATTATATCTACAATCATAAAAATATTGGGCAATGGAAAGTCATCCTTAGGACATGCTAGATTCAAGTCTCTAAAGTTTGTTCAGACTTGGATAGATTTATCATGTTTTGATACTGGAACAATGTTAGAGATCCATTCTACATAGTCAATTACTCTGATAATACTACCTTAAGAAGTTTCTCCAATTCATCTTTGACAAGTAGAGCCACATGTGGATGCATTTTTTGAAGCTTTTGCTTGACGGGCTTGACACCTCATGCAATGGAAAAATGGTGCATGATTAGATTAGGGTCTAATCCTGGCATGTCTGAATATTTCCATGCAAAGTTTATCTTTTTGCTTTGGAAGAATGTAGTGAATTTCTCTCTTTCTGCCTCAGATAGTGATTGTTCCAAGTGAATGATCTGAGGTTTAGCTTCTGTACCCAACTTGATTGGTTGAGTTGGTTCAATAAGCACAGCTGATCATTCCTAGAAATAACTCAGAAGTGCATCAAGTATCTCATCCTCAGGCACCTCAGAGAGGTTTTCACCCTTGGATACGTCCTTTATTTTGACTATTTTAGGCTCTGATACTGCCACAATGTGGTTTTCACCATCAGAGTGCCTATTTTTTCTTCTTTTGTTTTTGTGACTAAGATACTTGATGTTAGCCTTAGTCATGTTGACACTTTCTTTGCTAGTGGAGGATGTTATAGTTTCGATAGCGTGGAGGTATTAGGAAAGAGTGTAATCATTCTAGAACATAAGGACTTCATCAAACAGGGAGGTAGAGTTCCAGTCTATAAGCTTGGGATGGCAAAGTGAAATAGAAGTGGCGGGTTCAAGTGTGTTCACGGTATAATTATCAAAAGCATGGAAAAGCAAGTCGAGACCTAAAGAAATCTCATCTAGAGGTCTAGTCAAATTTTTTTGATTCCTAACGACCATAGTAGACGACACGTTAATAGCTATGGAGTTGGACTCATTTGACCTTACACTAGACTCTTCACCTACTTCAAGAAGGTTTTCATGTGTGTGAACTGTACTGTATCCCTTTTAGAGGTGGCATATGATAAATCATCAAACTCATATTCATGAGAGTTTGTTTCATCATTGGATGTCATATCAAGGACATGAGTGAAATCAACCTATTGTCCCCAGTTTGGATGAGTTCTACCTAGAACCTCTGATATGGTCAGATGAGAACCTTTTGACCTAGGTACCTCATTAGTGGTTGTAGCATCACCTGCTTCTTGTGTAGTCAGAAGTGGCTGGGATTTTTGTTCAAACTATTCTTGAAAGTGTGGTGGTATGTACAAATCTCCCTGATGACCTAGATTTACAGTTTGTATTTCTTTCCACTCCTCATAGGTTAATGGAGAAAGTGAAGGGGTGTCATCAAAATCGCTATTAGTTTCTATGGTACTGACATGTGGTATAAAGTCATCTGGCTCAACAAAGAATGTCGCTAGGTCTTGAGGAATAGGACAAGGAAAACTATCCTCCTTGGAACTATCTTCAGATTCTTCAGTTTTAGATGTTTCTTCAGGTATTGGTTTTTTATCCGCTCAAGTTACAAACTTGTTTATCCCTAGTTGAAATGTGAGTTTCTTGAAGCCTATACCTATAGAGTCACGCGTTCTACAACTAATAGCTTCAAGTTGTGCAATCAGTCCCTTATGATTTGCACCTATAGGACCATTTCCTTTGTAGCCAAAATTATGCATAATAGATAGAATTTTTCCATACTACTTAGGTTTTATGTCATAAGGTGGAGTAGTTTGTTCAGAAGTTTCTTCTCCTTTATAGATCCAAGCTTTGATAGCTTTGTTTTTAGGTTCTTCTTCTAATGGTACAGTGGCTTGTACAAAAGTACCACCATACTTTGTCGAAGGAGGAACTGTAGAAGGTTTAGTGCTCTTAGAAGGTCTCCAAAAAGAATGTGGAGATAGAGGCAGAGATGTAATAGATAGCATAGGTTCAATCTGATATCCTCCCATGTCAATTTCTTTGAGCGTCAAACTCTTTTATATTTCTTTTAATTTAGTCTCAAGGAGCTCAATAGATTCTCTGTTGGTAGGCACAAAGATGTCAGGAAATTTTGAGGGTGTTACAATCATAGCGTGTATTAGCGGGTATAGTCACTTCAAATCCTTGGAATGGGAACTTAATGCACTGATGGCACATTGAAGGGACAACCTGCATTTCATGGATCCATGTCCTGCCTAACAAAATATTGTATGCCAAAGGAATGTCAATAAATTAACAGGTAACATCTCATTCAACAGGGCCAACTCTGAATGGCAACACAACTAGCACCTCAGAATTACATTTTTCTTCATCACAGGCCTTAATAGTAATATTTTTGAGGGCATCAATGCAGTCTTCACCATAGCCTAAGTCAGTAAGGAAGGTAGCAGAGAAAATATTGAGGCCAGTGTCATTATCTATGAGAACACGATGAACATGCTTTGGACCAATCATGACTTTAATGTGTAGAGGGTTATTATGCGGGTGACTCAAATAATGGTCATCTTCCTTAGAGAAAGAAAAGTAATGGGAGGAGGTAAAGTGACCTACCATGGATTGAAACTAGTTGAGATAAAGATCTTTTGGGACATTCACCTTGGTGAGGACTTTCTCAAGGATGTCCCTGTGAGCAGGGGAGATTTTTAGCAGCTCAAGAATGGTGTAATTGGAAACATTAGATGAGGAACCCAATTTTGGATTCTTATTGGCAGAGCCGACATTAGCTTTGTCTACAGGTTGTGTTGATGTAGACATAGAAGGCTCAGGGACTTTGAGGATGATCTTAGCGTGAGATCGAGTAACAACATTAGCACTGACCTGAGACTATTGTTTTTTGGAAGACTGAGGTGTAGAACCTTGCAAGATGAAAGGTGTTTTGGATTTGGGAGTATCTTCCCTTCCCTTGAGAATGATGACATTACAGTATTCAGTATCAATAGGATTAACCATATTAATGAAAATGTCATTATTGGTGTATGTATAGTTGACCTTGGCATCATTATTTTTTCCTTTAGATCATTCACCTTTTCCATGAGGAGGAAATGGGTCTTTGAAAGCTTGGTGATTAGAGTTCTTGTTGTGACCTCCCAGAGCAATAACCTCACTATCAATGATATCTTGGATTTTATGCCACAATTTAACACAAGTAGCCATTTTATGACCTTTGTTTTGGTGAAAATCACAATAAGTAGATTCATTCCACCAAGAGGGTCTTGGATGCGGATCATAAGGTCATGAATTATCTAGTGGAGTGACTAAATGGTTGTCCAAGAGAGTCTTGTAAACCACATCAAGAGGTTCTCCTAAAGGAGTGAACTCACGCTTGGTCTAGGAGCCCAAGGTTTAGATCCATAAAATCATGAAGTACTCGGTTTGGAATCTGTCGCAGCCTGTTTAGTGGCTTTGGCTGCTTGCATCATGGTAGTGAGATTAAAGGCAGCCTTGGAAGGCTTGGGAGTCACATTGTCTACAACTCCATCATTCACAACATTTTTGTTCTTGTTGGTAAATTTGGGTTTATCTTTGCTTGAGGAGGAAGACCCTTGTTTATTTTCCTTGTGTAAGGTCAATTCTCCTTTCTTGATCATAAATGTCTTGATTCTCACAAATTGCTTAATCATGTCATCAAAGGTTAGAGGACCTTGCAGCTGTACTTGATATTCAAAGTTGGGGAGAAGATTGTCGAGAAAGATGTCCAACTTTTTGGATTGGGGTATCTTGCGAGAATATCGTGTATAAAGTTATCTCCATCTTTGGAGAAATGTCAAGAAGGATTCCCATTGATTTTGTTTCAAGTTGCAAAGATCTCAGATATGAACCAAATGTTGGATGTTGTGATAATAGTGTTGTAGAAATAAATTGGCAATTTTGTCAAAAGTTTTGATGCAGTTCGGTAGTCTAGAGAACCACTCCATAGGCGACCCTCCCAAACTACATGGGAAAGACGCATGAGATAGGTTGTTTCATGTATGGAATCCATAGAGAGAGCACCAAACTCTCTCAAATGGTCTTGGGGATGAGAAGTACCCAAGTATTTATCGTATTTAGGAAGTTCAACTCCTTTGGGAAAAGGAGGCATGCATAGACTCTTGTCAAATGGGAAAGGACAGATGCTTTCCAGCATGAATTGTGTGGTAGGTTTGTCTTTCTCCCTCATGAGTTGAAGGAGTTGTTCTTGCATGCCTTGCATTTGCTTTTGTAAGTGGGAGTTTTTCAGTTTCTTCCTCTTTCTCAACGTCTCTATCTTGTAATCAGAGGGTAGTTTGGCCCCATGAATAGCCAATTCAAGAAGGTATTTCACCTTCTCTTCTTTCATTATGACCTCCATCATTCTCATGAAGTTTTTATTATTGCAAGTGTCTAAGATATCCCCTTAGGTTATCTCCTTCTCTTCTTGAAGAGAAGGGTTTTCAGTATGGTTGAAACAGGGTCCACCCAGTTGACTATGATCTATCATTTTGCTAGAATACAAGTGTTTGATGTGTAAAGACTCGGTATGAAAAGTTTGAATGTCCTCAAAATTTGGGTCCTCTTGGAACAAAGGATTTTGAACCTGACTAAAATCCACTGGAAATGACCGTTAAATTAAATGTCAAAGTACTTGAGAGGGAGATTGAGATGATTCCTCACTAGATGTAGTTGGCAATGGTGTGGAAAGCATAGGTTTGTCTTGATTGATTGAAGGAAATTTTTTGCCACTTTGAGTTGTGATAGTCATAGACAAAGATTGAACAAGGGATATGAACTAGGACCAAACTTGAAACTTTCTCAAAGTGAATGCACAAAAAGTGCTAAAGGGTGAAGTATCCTAGGTGCAAATCATCAGAGATGAGGCTAGAACAGCCAAGAAATGACTATTACGATGCAAGGCATGATGACACAGTAGAAATAGACCAAAAGATATGAGACGAGACCAGTTTAAGAAAGAATCATGTAATCCTCAACCCAAGAAACCAAGTTTTTGACTGTGTGAAGATAGAAGGAAGATAAACAGACCTAGATCAGAGACCAAATTTGATAGAAGTATGCTTGACAGATGGGAATTAGCTCGCTGTTTTGAAAAAAATCTTCAGACTCGCAGGAAGAAGTGCATTCTCATGTGAAGATTCTCATAGACGTGCGTGAAACTATGCGGTTCCGCATGAAGAATAATGCCAAACTGGTGAAAAACATGTTGATAGAATGACAGCAAGATTGTGAAATATCATGCGATAATTGCCAGCGTGTCGCATGAAGACTCTCAGATAATGATGCAAAGATTGGCAGAATGTCATGTGAAACTATGCAACTTTGACAAATGAAATTCTAGAGAATCAGATAGTTAAGACCAGATTACATTTTGTGATATAAAATCATGATGTTTTTTGAGAGATAGTTTGAGTTACAGATCATTTTGGACATGTTCAAGTTTAACAGTTTGTGTGTTTTGACGATAGTTTCAATTTTTCAAATGATACACCCACGCAAAACACATTAAATAGAATGTTTGTAGTACCAAAATAGAAACATCATGATCCTAGGATAGCTAGGATAGTATCTCTTTAATCCCCACTTGAACCAAAGTTTAGCTACACCTACTCTTAGCGGACAACTTAGAATCTTGTAGGCACGGGCTCCTCCTTACATGTGAACTCACTTCTCAGGCACACCAAGCTTCAAACCCCAAAGGAATTGCTTCCCAAAGGGTTGTTGTCTCTACTAAGAGCCGTAAGAGTGTGTGGTGTCTGAGTCGGTCTCTCACCTTCCATGCGAATAGATAGAAGGTTTTTGGATACTATAACAATATTTTGTCGTAAGGACATCCATTCAGGTGGTTGTGATCAAGTCATTTTCCCAATTAAGGGGGCTCTCCCAATCTTGTCAAAGCAAGGCTTTCACCTTAACAATGTCGGGACTTTAATGCACCACTAGGGTACTAGAGGAGATTTTGGTTGCCACAACAAATTCACACCTATCTATTGTGACATTAATCATAATAGCATTTTTTGTATACCAGTTCAGAAGGGCTTGGCTTTATCCTATTACTGATTGGGCATCCACTCTCACCGGCTCTGCTAAAGCTCTCGAGAGGTAGCCACTCTAGAAGAATCACATGAATTTCTCTTACACCCAAGATCCATAAAGGCAAGGGGAGAGGATACGTTCATGTAGTTCTTGGAATTACAATCTAGAAAACACTTCAATCACGTAAGACAATGATTCATTTTAAGCACCAACCGAAGTGTGTTCTAACTACTAAAAACAAACATGAGAATTTGTGAAAACATGAAAGGTCTTCAACAAACATCCTGCAATAAACACATTAGTAGTTTGTAATGTCTTTCTTCATTTCATTGTCCTGCAATAAACACGTTAGAAGTTTATAATTGATTTTCTTTTTCTCAACGTCCTACAAACCACTGTTAAGCTGTTCTAGAAGATAAAATCAGAGAAACACAAATGTCAGAAAATAATAGATGGTTAGAAAACTAAGACAAGAAATATCAAATAAAAGCTCTGGTATGGAATTTCACACAATGATTCATCATAGTTTGCGTGAAGAAGTGCAGAAGGCCCCGCATAGAACTAGAAAGTTCGCGCGATATTGAAATAGAGAAGTACAGAAGTACAAAAAAAATGAAAAAACAAGTGTAATGAAATAGGGCTAGAACAGATTACCTCGAGCCCCATGGTGGGTGCCAGGAATGTATTTGGTAAATTTGGCCTTGTTAATCAACCATACACTTCAAAATAATCCTTATTCATCAGATACACACAAGAATGAATTTGAGATTATTCATCTTGTCTATCTGTATGATTCAACATGTTGCCTTCTATCCAGATGGGGTTTCAAAATAGCTCTCAGAATGAGAGTCTCACAACCATAGACCAATCTAGAATGAAGGATTTATGCTTCCATGAATGCAATGTAATGATTAATCTATAAGTGAAACATGCAAGATTAATCTAAATGATCCATTTAAACTAGAAATGAGATTAAAACTATGTCATGATTTCAATGAGATTATTCTATATGAGATTATGAACTAAGAATGTAGCAACAATTCCATATTCTAACAATGCATATGACTAGAAATTCAGTAAGAGTTTGAATGAGAAATAGGAGTTCTTTTATAGACTTAGAGACTGTTTAGAATAGAAAGTTTCCTCTTTCGAAATAAAACAGATGTAAAAGCCAGTTTAAAATAGAAATCTTTCTTTAAAAGAATACAATAAATTATTTTCCCTTTGCTTTAAATGTTTTATTTCTTTGATTTTAACTGTTTTATTTGTTTTATCTATTTTCTTTCTCTTTAAAGCATAGTTAAAGATAAGTTTCCAATTCTGAATAAGAGAGAAGATTTTGTTGACAATAGTTAATTAATAAAATAGAATATGACCTCATAATTGCCTTTTCTCAATTATCTGAATAATTAAATTCAATTACTGAAAATGAGGATATTTATTTAATAATTAAATATTATTTAATTCCTTTTTTATGTGTTTTAGCTAAAAGGGGTGAATTTAATTTAATTAAAGTGCTAGGACTTTATAATTAAATTAATTCAATCATAGGGTTTTTTTAGCCAATAGATATTTGGGAATTAAATATAATGTATGATTAATGCAAATTTAGGATTTTCTGCATTTGACACTTAGGTCGAGTAGAGTCAGTTAAAACTCAGAAGTGCCCAACACAATAGGACTTTGATGATCCATAAGAATGACAAATGCAACAAAATTGGTTACGGTTGCAAGATGCCAATTTTGGGGAACTACAGTAATGATAAAAACTTACAGTAATGATAAAAACTTGTTTCAAAATCCCAATAAAATGATCATAAGTGTGAAAGGAAAATCAAGAAGTCCTTTTGATTTTTTGAAGAACTATCAAGTAGTGCCCATGTTCTTATCCCAAAAAGGGAAGGGGCTAACCAACTGGATTTATTTTTTCCTATTGGTTTGTGTAATGTGGTCTACAAAGTTATCACTAAGTTGATCACAAAAATGATTAAAATGTGGCTCCCCATTGTTATCTCTAATGAGAAAATATTTTTTGTGGCAGGAAAATAAACTTTTGATGGCGTGGTTATTGCCATTGAGTCCATCCACTCTATGGTTGTTTCCAAGGAGAGATCTATGATCATCAAATTTGATATGGCTAAGGCTTATGATAGAGTTAAATGGGTTTTCTGCAGAAAATTCTTCTTGACTTTGGCTTTAGTCTAGAAAGGGTGAGTTGGAATGTGAGTTGTGTTACTTCTTCCTCCTTTGTTTTTCTTAATGGTCAAATTTATGAGTTATTTAGAGCTTGTAGGGATCTTTGTTAAGGAGACCCTCTCTCTCCACATCTATTTGTTATTATGGAAGAGGGCCTTGATAGATTTATTAAATCTCAAGTTTCTCAAGATTTGATTCATAGTTGGCGGTTGGAAAATGGGTTGCCTACGCTTTATCATCTTCATTTTTTTGATGATACAACTCTCACTAGAATTTTTTAGATTCAAGAAGTTAAGGCCTTTCGACAAACCTTGGATATTCATTTGGCTACGTTTGGTTGTAAAATCCATGAGTATAAGTCCTCTATATATTTTTCTAATACTCTAGAGCCTATTCAACGGAAGATTGCTAATATCTTGAGATTTCATATTGGATTCCTTCCTCTAATTTACCTGGGCATTCCTGTTGCTGTGGGAAGGCAACCTAGGCTCTTTTGGCAGTACCTTCTTGATAAATTGTGATAGAAGGTTAATTATTGGACTCATCAATGACTTCTAACAACTGCCTAAGTGACTATTCTGCAATCTATTATTTAGGATTTTCCTATCTATAGAAGCATGGTTTAGGCGGCTCTTGTATATATTCTTAAGGATTTTGCTTCTCTCTCATGAAATTTTTTTTGGTAGTTTGAAAAACTCTAAAGGGAGCCTGATTAAATAGGATACTATCTATAGAAATAAGGAGGGTGGTATTGGTCTCTATTATGCTATCTTGAGTGGAAAATATCTTTTGGCCAAGCTATATTTGCATTGGTTGTCTTGTCAATCTCATCTCTAGGCCTTCTCACACAGGTAAAAGTATGAAGTTGTGTCGCACTTGAGAACCATTTTTCATAGTTCCGACCGAACTGATTTCTCTATAAAAAATCAACTTTCTTTAAAATCTAAAAATACCCTTTTGAAGAGCTCAGAGTCAAGATTATGGTCATATAATTTTTGTACTATTTTGATTACATATAATATAATATAAGTTGAAAATACTACAAGTAGGTATTTAACGATTTAAAAACTCACTCGTTCGAAAAAAGAAAAAAATAGCAAATCATGTCGGAAAAATTTAAAACTTATGTTTAACACTAGAGGAGAGAGTCATCTTCAAGAATATATATAATTTTTTTCTATATGGTGTAGATTTTCTAGGGAAAAATAGGCGGGAGACAAAAACTGTTAATTTTGAGTATCTCCAACTTTGAATAGTTATAACAGACAAAATATATATCGAAAACCAATCTATTTTTTTTCTGCACTAGCTATACATGTCATCTAAAATATATTCTAAAATCAGAGGGAAAAAAGATTATTTGCATATATTTTTTTGGTGGGAACTAGACCCTAGATTTTTAGCATTTTTTAGCAATTAAAAAATGGACTTAAAAAATTAAAAAACTATGTCAATTCTTATTCAAAAATTTATAAAAAATTAATAGGCATAAACTTCATCCAATTTTAAACATTTCATTAGTTTACATCATTTCCAAATTCTAAACACAAATGCTACTTTTATGTCATTAAAGTTTAACAGTTTTGCATGCCATGGTCCTCTTCCTTTGTAAAAGTGTGACACAGGTTTGTACTTTTACCCAATTGTACATAAGTATTTACTGGTAGCTGACCCTTTGAATTTTTCTCAATAACCTTTGGAGAAAAGGGGTTCTATAGATTGACATACTCTGAAGATTGGTACGCAGGTTGTTAACAGAGGTCTTTTTTGGAGATATAATAGAGGCTCTGAGGCTCTATTTTGGAGTGATTCTTGAGATGGAAATCCTCTTCTTTTGGCCACTTACCTGCATGTTCAAGCTCTCTATGAATCTTTTCTTATTGTCGGATGAGATAAGGTGGCTCATTATAAGACAATTCAAAATCAAGGCCTTGTTGTTGGATATAGATGGAAGAATTCTCCAGATTGACCGCCTGGTGATTTAGAAAAGGATCAGATTGAGCTTACTCAAATTCTGAATTCTAGGGAGTCCATCTCCTTGATGGGACCCGATATTTTGGCTTGGGGTGGTGCTTCGTTTGGGAATACTTTGTTTCTGCATGGTACCTGGAGCTTACTAGATAGTTTTTTGGAGATGCTGAGGTGCCTTGGTGGAAGCAAGTTTGGAATAAATTCTCCTAGTCCAAGTGCAATTTTTTCATATGTTGCCGGCTCACAATTGGTATCTTACATGTGTTGCCCCTTGATATCTGTTTTGGGCAGTAGTGGTCTTTTATCAAATAGATTTGGCATTTTTGGTGAACTGCTTGGGGTTGCCCCTACTGGAAAGTTTCTTCTTTGTCTGAGTTTTTGGATTGTTTGAGGCATTCCACTTCTAAACCTCTTTTATTCAAGTTCCTTAGGATATTGGTCCTTCCTTTATTCTCTATTATGTTTGGCTAGAAAGGAATAGGAGGATTTTTCAGGATGTTAGGATTGAGGTTGTTCACCTGTGGTGGAAAATTATTCACTCTCTCTGTGAGACAGTTCTGGCTAAATGTGAGTTGAAGGGAGACATGGACCTTGAGGATGTTGTAATTTACAATCACCTCAATTTTCCACTTCACGAAGAGGTTCCTTTGTTTATTGGTCAGAGGTATAGTAGTAGAACCAGACATCATTTACAACGAGTTAATCATGAGGTGCATTGGACTCCTACTTTTTCTAGAGTTTTAAAAATCAACACTGATGGTTCTTTTTAGGGAAATCCAGGACCTGCAGGCATAGGTGAATTTGGACGAAGTAGTTATGGTGAAGTCCAGTTTCCCTTTTTTTTATGTATAAGGGATTTCATACTAATAATCTTATGGAGGCTCTGACCATTTTTTTTTTTTGTGGAATAATGTTGTGTGTGTGGTTGGCCTAAGATTATTTTTGAGACTCATTAGATTAGGTGCTTGTGAACTTTCATACTAAGCAGGAGTTTGTTGATGCTAGCTGGCACTTGGCTTTGGTTATTAATCTAGTTCTCTAGTTATGTAGATCTCTTAATTTTGTCATTTTACACACATCCCTCGAGAGTGGAATGATATTGTTGATTGTTTGGCTAAATGGGCCTGAGAGCAGTATTGTCGATAAGAGGGAATTGCCCCTGATTTATCTCATATTTTTTATCACCTTGTTGATCATGATAGGGCCCATTAGTGCTCTCTGTAATGCTCTTTTTATAATTTTTCTCTTTGTGTGTTAATAAATTTTTACCCCTACTTTTAGTCATTTTGACTCCAATTATCATTAATATATAGAATTTTATTTGTTCACATTATTGGATGTTAACATATTAAACATAAGGTGTCCAATTATAAGATGATCTTATGGAGAGGACTGTAAATCTTGTTTGTTCAAAATGAAAACAACTCTTAATAGATTAATTTGAATCTTTTTTTATTTTATTTTAATTTAATTCAAAGGTTCATATGCATACTTTTTCATTGTATAAAATATATTAAACATTTAAAAATACTGGTAACTATTTAAAGCTATTATTTATTAAATTTATAATTATAAAAAATCAAAGTTTCTCACAATTATAAATAATATTTCAAAAAATTGCTATAAAAAATTGTGAGCTATTTGAAAATTCCAAACAGAATTTCTAAGAAGGGTGAAGTTAATGTGTTCAACTATCTCACCTTTTTTGGAGTTGCCTATTAAAAATCAGGAGCTATTTGAAAATTCCAACCATAATTTCAGAGAAGCCAGAAGTTAGTGTGTTCAATTATCTCACAGTTTTTAAGGATATCCTCCTTACAAACTCAATTGACTACTATATTTACTATTGAACATCAGCGGCCTTTCATTCAATTCGTGACCACAAGTTTGTCCAAATCTTTATTTAAACAGAGAGATTTCCTTCAACCTTCACCATTTGTAGGTGTCCATTTTTCTCCATCAACCCAGCTGAAATTTACAATGGTGTTTCATTAGAACAGAATTCTCCAATTCCAACTGTAATTTTTAAAATAAGATTTTGAGAAGCGCAAAATTATGGT
>MU223371.1:979208-1029066 GCA_018584345.1 Thuja plicata | reverse complement strand
CCCATTGCCCATAATGGTAGTGGAAATAGGGCTGAGCTTAAAGAGCCAGCATTTCTGCCCATTGCCCATAATGGGCCTGCCACTATTTTGGGGGTTCTTAAATCATGTGGAAGTAACAGTGCAAGTAAAGAAGCTGTATTTCAGGCCATTGTCCATAATGGGCCCGTCACTATGTTTGATGGTGGTGAACAATATCCTTGCAGTTTGGAAAGTGGAGGGAAGGAGGTTGGTGAACAATATCCCTGCAAGAAAGGTGGACAAATGAGCTTGACCTGTGTGAGAACTGTTATGAGTGAAGAGGAAGAAGAGCTTGACCTGTCTTTACATCTTTGAGATCACAGGTTAGGGTTCTCAGATCACAGGACATTGTTAGGGTTTTCAAAAGTTTTTTTCTAGTAAAGAAATTTATATCTGATGGTATTTGTCAAGCAAAGTCTAAATATATATATATGTTATTATAACTTTTGTTTGCCTGGGTTGCCATCCACCCAAGGAGTTATAGCAAATCAAACAAATGAAAGTTATAGCAACGCATGTTAAAAGTTAGTTTTACAGAACCCATCATATATAAATTCTTCTACTAAATAGAAATTGAAGGCAAATTAAACAAATGAAAGTTATAACAAGGCATGTTAAAACTTAGCTTTACAGAACCCATCAGATATAAATTCCTCTACTTAAAAAACAGCAATCATAAATAGATCGGATAATCCTAAGATATCTTAGTAATATGAAAGATTTAAAAGAAAAGTCAAGCTCTTCCAATCATATTGAATGACATTTTCATAAGTGAAGAGGAGGAAGAGCTTGACTTTTCTTTTAAATCTTTGATATTACTAAAATATCTTAGGATTTTCTGATCTATTTATGATTGCTGTTTTTTAAGTAGAGGAATTTATATCTGATGGGTTCTGTAAAGCTAAGTCTTAACATGCCTTGTTATAACTTTCATTTGTTTAATTTGCCTTCAATTTCTATTTTGTAGAAGAATTTATATATGATGGGTTCTGTAAAGCTAACTTTTAACATGCGTTGCTATAACTTTCATTTGTTTGATTTGCCTTCAATTTGAAGAGTTCTTAATTTGGATGATCAACTGTATTTTCAAAAGGCTCCACTGTCTTATCTATCTACTTATAACTATAAATTAATTTACAATATGTGATGAGATTTGTGAAGTGAAGTCTTAACATACATTATTGTAGTTTCCATTGTTTGAGATGTTTCAATCTTGAAATCATATTCTAATATGTTTTTTTAAATAATTATTATAATTTTTTGAGTGGAGGAATAAATATCTGACTAAAATCTTCCAATGCTTATGTTTGATTCATGTTTCAACTGCTTTGTTATTAGCCTGTTTCAGTCTTGTGTCATATCCCTGTTTTTTCTTACATAGTGATTATAATTTTCTGGGTTGGATAGAAGTTCTTGATGAAAGTAGGTTAGTGGGTTGTTCTTGCAGTTTTCAGCCTCCCTGCAAGAAAGGTGTTGAAATGAGCTTCCAAACATCTTCTGTAATAAATGTTATGATTGAAGACGAGGAAGAGCTTGACTTTTCTTGACATTCTTTTTTTTGATGAAAAAGAGGCCGAAGCTAAAGTTTATATATTAATAGTAAGGAAAAAGTACAAGAGATATGGCTGCCTATACTGTTAAACCAGCCTGCAACTACTCGAAGGAAACCAAAATGGAGCATCTAACTACTCCTAGCTACTGAATAAAAGGTCTAGTTGTTAGGGGACCAAAATGGAGTGGGACATAGAAGAAGTCCTATTATACTTTTGGAATTAAAGGACAAGCTTTCAAAGAATCTGAGCTAAATTTAAACAAAAAGACCCTGCTGTGGATTAGTCAGAAGAAGAGGAAGAGCTCAATCTCAACATGTTTTTTTATATCTGATAGGATTCACAGTTATCTTCCACTCTTCCCACTAATTCAGGAAAATGTTATAAATTAATCTATAAGTGATTCATGTTTGGACTGCTTTGTTATTGACCATTTTAGTCTTGGAATCATATTCTAATTTGTTTTTCTACTTAATAAAAGATAATTTTTTTAAATGGAGAAATCGATATCTATGGGATTCTGAGCTGTCTTCTACTCATTGGATAAATTTAAGAAAATTGAACATGAGATAAACATTGGTGTGTTGGAAGGCTTGACTGTCCTATCTATTATTGGGAATTGTGTGATAACTATAAATTAATTTATAGGCCTTTTGTACTTTGGCTCGATTCATGTTTCAATTGTTTTGTTATTGGTGGTTTCAGTCTTGGAATCATATTCTAATTATGTAGTTTATTTAAGTGGAGGAATTGATATTTGATGGGATTCCGAGTCTTCCACTCATTCATAAATTTGGGAAAATCAAAGATGAGATGAACATTGGTATTTTGGAAGGGTTGAGTATCCAATTTGAGAACTACTTGATAATTATGAATTTGTTTATAGATTTTTCATGTTTTCGCTCCTAATTGTGCAAACTGCATGCAATAGTATAGCCTAGGGCAAGTAAAATAACTGGATGACTCATCTAACCATTTAAAAAATTATAAATTATTTTTTAATATTTTCATTTTTTTTTGGTTTCATATGAAAAATTTGTTATTTCAAATTTCAGTTTTGAGACATATTAAATTTGTTTAATTAGATTTGTTCTCTAATCTATTTTAGCTATCATATAATTTTAATTCATTTTTCTAAATACACATGTCTAACCAAATTAATGACCAACATCTATCTTTTTATTTCATAAAAATTGACTAATTTATAATCATGCACACCACATAAGATTTGTGTTCAGATCTAATAAAATGTACAAATATTTTATAAATATAAAATTAATTTTAAATTGGTGAAATTTGGTCTGTATTGAGTGTTAATTAATAAATAACTTAAATATTTAAATTATTATATTTTATGTTAAAAATTGGTATTGTAAATTAGTTTCTAGTTGGGGGTATTTTTATGTCCCCTGGTCTTTTTTTTGTGAATATCTAACTTTATATTAAATTAATGGGAAAGGGACTATTCATAATTTTTTTTCAATAAAAATAAATATATTTTAAATTTATGTTATTTTAAGTTAATGATTTGGTTATATAATATTATTAAATAAATTGATTATTTTTGTGTATTCAATTTTAAATCTAATTTATCATTTAGATTTGTTATTTTGTTTTATTTAAATTTTTTTTTTCTTTCTTTCTAATAGATTCTTCTTGGTAAACAAAATTGTATATTTGATTTAGTCCCCTACTTTCAAATTTTAGTCTTCCTCAATCAAAACTAAACAATAGTAGTATGTGACCATTGTTTGTTGATAGGGGCATTGAAATTTGAATTTCATGCATCTAAGATTGTGTATTTAAAGATATATCATTTTAATTCAAAATTATCTCAATCATGAGATAATTGAATATCATTTCAAAAGAATACACTTACCTCTTGTTTCTGAAGTTATTTAGATAAATTAATAGTTACCCTAAATCATCAAACATGTTTCAAGTTATCTATATATCAATTGACATCCATTACCAAGGATAAAATTCAAGGTACACTCTAGTACAGGGTAGCAAATGAATTACATCAATAAACATTCATCGCCATCCACATGTAAGCATTTAACGACTACTCAACTATATCCACTATTCTAACCATAAAATAGGCCTAGGGTTTGTTAGTTGCAAATTTTTACCATTTAAGTCTTCCAATATATTGTACTCAAAAAATGGAAATCCAAACAAAAAGTTGAGTCATATGTGATGACCTTCTACACTAACTCTTTATTTACTTTAGAATATGCAACAACCTTCTTATGATTTGAAAATAAAATAAAAATAAGCATTACGATTTTAAGTTATTGAAATAAAAAGTTTTCTCAATAATTAAATTCACTTAGACATATACAACTTGCCATTCAATTTGACACAAAGTTGAGTAATGAACAACAATCAACAATTTGAAATGATAGAACATGAATCAATAGACAAATAATAATATCCTATAGTAATTGTCATTCAGCATAAGAAGAAAGATATCCCATAAATCGTAACACTCATTTCATAATTCAGAAGATTACTTTCAGTTACTCTATTCATTTGAGGTCCTTTCTTTCTAATTTTCTATGTCTATCCCTAACAACAACAATCAAAAACTAATAAAAACCACTGGCGCAAGGGAGAGAAGGTAGGTCGGGGCCAAAGGCACACCCAACTATCTAGCCACCATGTGAGTGAACACAACAGAAGCACACAACACAAAGAACAAAAAAAAGGAGAGAAGGAACAACAAATAACTTTTATTGATACATGCAATTACAACATACATGCCCGGCTGTGAGGCCTTGCGGGTTATGGCCAACAAGATTTACAAAATCTAGACTAAACCTATCTTCTATCTTCTCAATATATCACCATCTGCTACTTTCTCTACTAGTTGATACCTAACCTACTCCTAGACATCCCTATTTATACTTGCCAAAGTGGATTACAAAGATGGAAGACTGACCACCAATAGTCCACACACATCCCAAGAAAAGATCCAAATATTAAATGTGCAACAAGAAATTAAATATAGAAGTCAGCTTCAACATAAAAAACACAGAAAAGCTTGGTCAAGAAGAATCGAGCATCATGTTCACTCGACACATGAAGGAACACTCAGCCAACACTGGACAACTCGGCACACACTGCAAATCGATACTAACCACAACTCGACACTTACTAGCATAACGAACAAAGATGAGAAGAATAGAAAGGAAACCCATGATGCTCCTACATAAGGCAACTAGGGTTGAAAGAAATGATTCCCTTTAATCAATGAGGTGTCACAACCTGAGCTGAATCCAACTTAGATTGATAAAACCATGTAGCATCTTCAACTGGTATATTCTTCCACTTCACCAAATATTCATAGTAATCTTTTCCTCTTGTTCTTTTACCAATCCTATGATCCGATATCCATTCAATCTCTTCAACATGCTTCTTAGGATAATCATCTAGTATATTACAAATTCATCATTTGATTCATGATACTTATGCAAATCAGAAATATTGAACATAGGAGGTATATCCATTTTATTAGGTAACTCAACTTTATAAGCATTACCACTGCAAAACTTCCTCAGAATTATACAAGGACCAAACTTCTTCATTTTCATCTTACTGTATGTTCCAATAGGAAATTTTTCTTTCTTCAAATGAACCATCACCTCATCACCAACTTGAAAAACATGATGTCTCCTAGACTTGTCAACATTTTCTTTATATTTCTGATTACTTTGTTCCAACTTCAACTTCACTTCCTCATGTAAAGATTTTATAAAATCAGAAAATACTTCCCCTTTAGCACTTCTCTTTTCTTCACCAACAATATCCCTCAAATATGATACTCATCTAGACCGCATTCCAATAACAATCTCAAAAGGCATTTTTCCTGTACTTCTATTCACAAAATTGTTATATGCAAACTCATCTTATCCTAATCACTTTTTTCTTTTAGAGTCTCTGACTGTGAAGCTCAAGGATGATAAAGATGAAGAGGGTGATGCTGGTCCAGGAAAGTGCACTCGATCTGCTAAAAATAAGAAGATCCAATACAAGATCATAGAACTCTCAAATTTTAATGCTGCAATGAAGAAGGTGTCTAAGGATAAGAAGGAGGTGGAGGGAACTCTTCTAGAGTTTTCCTAGGTCCTATTGTTCCCCTATTTCTATGCTAGTTTGATTTTAGGTTTTTGGTTGCTGGGTGTTGTTGCTGGTTTCTAGTTTTTTGTGTAGGTTCTAGGTTTAGCAGGCTAGTTTCCAGTCCTGTTTCAGTTCAGTGAGCTTAATGTCTATTATTTTTTTTTAAATACTTTTAAGGGGTTTTGAGTCGCCCTAAAACCTATTTTTACTCACAATAAAAAAAATCATCTTGTGCTAATATCATCTCCCAATTACTCAAATTATCTCCAGCTAAACATCTCAACAAATTACCCAAGCTTCTATTCACAACCTTTGCCTATCCATCTATCTGTGGATGGAACGTAGATCTAAACCTCAACTCAGTATCCATCTTCTTCCACAAAGTCCTCCAAAAGTAACCAACAAACTTTCTATCTCAGTCAGAGATAATAATTCTTGGTAATCCATGCAATCTAACAACCTCTTTGAAGAAAATATCAACAACATGCACAACATCTAATGTCTTCTTACATGGTATGAAATATGCCATTTTGGAAAATCTATCTACAACAACAAATATGGAATCATACCCTCTGACTGTCTTAGGTAATCCAAGAACAAAATCCATACTAATGTCACTCCAAGGTTTCTTAGGAACATAAATAGGTGTATACAATCCAGTATTCTGACTTACTCCTTTCGCAACTTGAAAAATTCCAGAACTCCTTACAAACTTCTAAACACCCTTATACATATGTGGCCAAAAATAATTTTCCTTAAGCAAGCTCAATGTCTTATCAATTTTAGAATGTCCAGCTAATCCACCAAAATGCTTTTCCTTAATCAAATTAATTGAAAGGAGATGATCAATGCAAAAAGGAATCAACTAGCTATAGATAAAGAGGGGAAGAGGATCTAATTTCTTAATTATAAAGTAAATAAATAGATCTAGAAAACCTTAATTGAAATGAAACATTTACCTTGGAATGTAGCAGATTTGGAAAAACCTATTTTTTGATGTCTGTGTTGAGTTTCAGGAAATTATGCAACCAGATCTAGAGTAGAAATGCAAAGACAGATAAAACCTAGAAATATTTTCCTTTTCAGAGTTAGATCAACCTTGACCTCTTTGCGAGGGTGCAATCATACCCTTAAATGTTGACCTCAACCTACACTTCTCCAATAGAAATTCTGTTTGTGGATCCTAAAAGTTGGCCAAAAAGGGTATCCAAATCTACTCTTAAATTTGTTGTCTTGTACATGTACCTATACCTGTAAGATAAATGGTTTATTTTTTAGGGGGGAGGGGTTTTCCTTAGTCAAACCCTGATTTAGGAATTAAACTTGAAATCAATAATTAAAATAGAGAATGGTAGAAAGTATTAGAAGTATATCTAACAATGAAGCTATGATATTCAATAGATATGCAATTGTATTTTGAATATAAAAAATTATGTAAATATGAAATCTTGGACTCAATATTTTAAACCATAAACCTCCATGATTGTATGCTTGGAATCCACCTTGAAGGAATAATGAATGAATCTTGAGGATGCACAAAGGATCTTGAAGGAGGATCACACCACCATGATGGATAGATCTAGGGGTTTGAATGATGAATCTTGAATGCTTGGACCAAATCCCTTCAAAAGCTTCAATGTTTGAATCCTTGATCTTCAATGGAGAACTTGAATTCTTGAGATGAAGACTTGAAACCTTGATTGAATGCTTGAAATCTTGAAAACATGTACAGTAATGGATGTTTGAAAGTAGGCGATAATGTGCTTGTCTCCAAGTAGATGATTAATTGAAATGAGAGAAGTGAGCTTCCTTATATACCAATCTAGGGAACAATATTGTAGAGAGGCCTACATAGGAGAATTAAATTCCACTTAGACCTATCCTCCTATAAGTGGACCTTTATTAAATATAATTTAAGAGTAGTTACTTCGGAACCTAAAATAGCCGACTCGAAACTGAGAAAATGAACTTTTGAATGTCCCCTGGAAACCAAATAAGTTTCCAATTGGAAAGGGGGACCTAGGTCAAGGTTGAGTTTGACCCTAACCTACGTCAAGGTTTAGGTCAACCTTAACCTAGGGAGTCAGAACCCCTTGAAAATGTGCCAGGTGGGATAATTAGTGCCTGAAGAGGACCAATCAGGGTCCTAAACAAGCACAACAGATGTAGAAGGGGTAGAAATAAGAGGAAAACATGATGATGGCCCAAAAGACCACCTAAGGATGGCTAAACACTCTTAGCATGGAAGTTCTTCCATTTTAGGATGATACATTAAGCCCCCACTTTAGCGGGAGTATGGAAATTGAACATACTCATGGTAAAGTTAGAAGAAAGACTCTAGTGGATAACAATGAGGTAGAACATCACTTAGTCAAGGGCATGAGCCCCTAGGACAAGGATGATAACTCAACATACACACACAAGGGTACACAAGAAAAGAGAAAATAATCATAGAAAGCATAAACGATTGTATAATCAAGACAAGAGCAACACTATAAATAACATAGCTTCATGATCTAATCCTACTAAGATGAAAGTGAAAGAGAGAAAAGAGAAAGTGATTACCTTTCCTAGTAAGATGCCCACCTTAACAAGAATCACCAAGGAGGGAGAGCCCAACAGGTTCACCCATAAACTATGTTTTGTAATTGTAATGAATTTTTTGATGGCTTTTGGAATACCCATAGATCCACATTCTTGTGTCGGTATGGAATATAAAATGCATGTCTCTTCATGATTTAGAAACTTATGCGCATTACCTTCCAAGGATTTAGCATATTTGAATTTCAAAAATGCATATCTCTTCATGATTTAGCAACTTATATGTGTTACCTTCTGAGGATTTAGCATGTTGTAAAATGTAAACTATAGTATAAGGGAGACCCTATATATGCCCCCCTCCTTATCGTGGCTTACTAATAGACAGGATAAGGAAGAGGAGGATACCTACTTCACAAAGTAAGGATATATTATGTTAGCAACAATGTACACTATAATCTTAGTGAAGAGTATTGACCCTTACATCTAAGAGCATAGATAATTATGAAAAGGATATGTCACTTATGGAAAAAGGATCCTCAAAGAGGAAGAGATCTTATCAACAAGACCCCCATCATAGAGGAGTTCTTAAGATAAAATATCATCTTTCAAGGAAAAGTAAAGAGGGATCAAAGATTCAATCATCAAGCCCCCTACGATCAAGAACAAGAGGAATCTTAGAATGAAAAAAGAAAATTTTAACCCAAAGCAAGGGAAAGAGTTTATAAAGAACATAATTTGAAAACTAAAGAGAGGTCATGACCTAGGACAATCACCTCTCATATAAGAGGGTATCCATAGCCAAAACATAATTATTTATAAAGAAATAATGTTGCAGAATAAACAAATGCCCAAAAGCTAAGGAAAGTAGATCCCTAGACAAAGAGAAAGAAGGAAAACCTTGCCCCCCAAGGGATGAAAACAAGGGATATACCAATCATATCAAGATATGTTGTAACAAAGAGATATATTTACAAAACAAATGTCCTAGAAAAGATATCATGAATATTAGAAGAGAGATATGGATGATTATGAGCAAAGGAAGGATGTATATTAGTACAATACCATAAGGATAGAATATAGAAAGAATAACCAATTAAGCTCAAAATAAAAAATACATACTAAGAGCATAATGGATCCTAGAAAAATGGAAGAATTACCTCTTACCCCCCAGTGAAGAGACAAGAGGGAGAAATATCTATATTATAGAAGAATGAGGGGTGGTACCCGTATGGAAATTATGAAGAAATTGTAATACCGCACGAGAGTGAGATATAATTCCTAATTCAACTCTTTCTCTAACATAAATCTTGAAATGCACACAATCAGCAAGTAAATGTGTGTTACTATAATGGAAAGGACATTTGTACTTTGAGAGAGGATCTTTCAGCATAGGTTTAAAGATTTCTTTCTTAGAATTCATTAACTGAACATATACCTTCTTAGCCACATCTTGAGGGGTATCAAGGTAATCTAAGGAAGGTGTTGGAAGGAGAATATGAAGAGGTAGGCGATGATCAAAATCAACCACCTTAAGTTGAGATAGCATAAAGCCTAGACCATGCTTATCTTGTTTAGGAGATAGATGAACCTGATATTTAATACCATGTTCATTAACACCAAGCCCTAAACCCTTATAACCTTGTTTAGCCACCATATTGTATCTAGTAGTGTACATATCTTGTAAATCTTCTACAGGAGGTGATTGTTTATGGTGATCATGAGAAAATGTTGTGTAAGGAGGAATGATAGGTTTAGAAGAAGTTTATTTTCTCTTCCCTTTAACGTCATCATGGGTTGGATAAGAAGGGGAAGATAAATAAAAGAATTATTGCACATCTGCATCATGAACCATAGTTTGAGCCCCATCACGAGTGTGGGAAGAAATGGGGATAGAAGATGGAGAAATAGGAGTGGGAATATTAGGAATTGGATTAGGAAGGATGGGATTAGGATTAGGAAGATTAGGAACTAGATTAGGCATGATAGGATTAGGATTAGGAAATGGGGTATGATCTACCACATTCTTCACATAATCCAAAAGAGCAATAAGTCCACTACACGAATTCTTAATGAAAGTTTTGAAAGCAGGAAGACTAGTATTAGTTAGTTTCAAAATAGCGTAAGCAAGTGAAACATGAAGAGTAACGAACATGATGAAGTGGATGATACTCTCATAAACATCATAAGTATTATAAAGAGATGCTAAAAGAAGAATTTTAAGGAAAGTAACCATACCCCAAAGCATCTTAAAGATATTCATAGTGAATGAAATACAAAAATTTTTTTGTATTTTTATCAGTATGTAGACTTTTATTTTTATTTTAAATGCAAGAGCATGAAAGAAAGCTAATTTAGTATGTATGCAAAATCTAATCTCTAAGGATAAGAGGCAAATAATCTAACAGCAAAAAGAAAGAGTTTGTCAGGATTAATGGGAAGTAGTACTGAGAGGGGAGGGGTGAATCAGTGCCTCTAAAACTTTTAACACTTTTCACCTTACTTCATTTGTAATCAATATTTATTGTATTACCGACAAAATCTGATGTTCTTTCTTATGCATGTAATATTGATTCACAAACTTAATTGTATGTAACATTCATAGAAACATTCATGAAAGTAATGTACACATAACACAAGATATGATATCGGAGAAAACTTCTTTTAGGAAGTAAAAACTATGGTGGGAATGGCACCCACAAAACTTCACTATTTGCAAATTGGAAGGGAGCCAGGCATACAATTTGATCACTTTTGATGATCTACCCTATTAGGAGTATTAATGTGGAGACCTGTTAGGATCTACTCTATTAAGTGCTTTAGCAACACTGATGTAGTGTGCACTCGGTTAAGAGATTTACAATTTAGGATTGTTAAATCCACCTTCCTTGAAAGGATTTCTTAAGTGTACTACACTTTTTAGAATGTGTACAATATGTATGACCTAATTGTATGCAATCTATAATTTTTTTTATCATAAATCCATTAAATCTTTGTCTGTGCTTCTGCATGAATTCTCTTTTCTGAACCTTAGATGCTCTTAGAGGCTACAATCATCATCGAACAACATGTTCACAATTGATTTAGCATATATTTATACAAGTTCTTTGACCTATTCTAGAATCACACATTACATTGTTAACTCTATATCCAAGGTATACAACTTCACCTTGATCCTTTAGTTTGCATGTTTTAAATCAGTTAGACTCATAAAAACAATAATAATTACATTGTTTTTCCCTCAAGTAACAGATTTAAAAACAAATCAAGAAGATAAATATAAAACTTCAGTGTTTTATCTGACGTGGAAGTCAGATCCACTTTTTTTGGGATGTAACTGACTCTCGGTATTTGATTGTCGATGTGAAATGAAAGTTTTTCAGTGTTCCTTATTTGAACTATTCGTCAAGTTCCCTTGATCTGTTAGGTTTCACCCTTGACTGTTTCATCGAGTTTCATTGTTGGTTACTCATTGGGTTCCTTTGTCTTTTCTATCATCGGTTAACACTAAATAGTGTTGCATCAGAATGCTTTGTACTTAGTAATATCGGTAACCTTGGCATTGGGTAGTGTTGTGCCCTATCTATCGATGTAGTATTAATTGACAGTGTTTATCATGTTTTTCCTTGCATATACTAATGCCAAAATATAATGTCTTCAATCTCCCCCTTTGACATTAGTATCAAAAACTGATATGTGCAAAATACTAAAGTGTTTAGTATGTACACTGTGTATATATCCTTGTCATTATATGACTCCCCCTAACTATATGCATCAGGATAGTATAATTATATGTGCTATATACTTGCCTTCATACTATACATTCCCCTTTTATTTAATCTATGATATAAAATTAGTGACTGTACATATCATTTCCCCCTTTTTTGATAATCATGACAAAAATGTACAAATTATAAGTTGTCAAAAATGTGACAAATAATGTGCAACTTAAAAAGTGTCAAGTATGCGGGAGTGACTATTATTGATATCTTCCATCATTTTCTCCCATTTGTCTTTGAGGATTTCTAGTGCCACAGTGTTCTCTACTGCAATCCTGGTATGCATATCATAAATGTTGTCTAGGAAAGACATTTCTGGGGTGACAATAAGTGTTCTTTTGTGTGTCATATGTTGTTGCAGTAATGTGAGAGTTGGTAAAAGTTGAGCTTGAAGCTCATTCACCTCATCTCAGAAATTTGTTTATGCAATCTGAATATCTTGTCTCAACTTCCTAGCTTTCTTGAGTTGGTCATGGTGCAATTTGATTGCATCTTCAATGTTTGTGATACCTTGTGCACTAGCTTGAAGAACAATATCAATTTGTGCTATCCTTTTAGTATAATCCTTGGTGAGTTGATCCAATGTGCACAATCTTTGAATTAAGGCTATAGCTTCTAAAATTATAGGGTCCAATGTGCTTACTAGTTTAGATAGCTTCACCTTCTTCAGTGCCACTTCTTGGATTATTTTATTTTCTAACTTTAATTCAAATTTCTTCTCAAGTATTGCTTCCATAACCTATTCAGCATCTATATTCTGAGATGTGATAGCATCGGTGGGAACCACTAATTGATCAAGTATGGGAGTTGTTTGAGAAACATTTGTATCAAGTACAATTTGTTAGAGGATTCCTTTTGCAACATTGAATACCTTTGATTCTTTTATGTCCTTTCTCAACTTATCTTGGATGGCTTTCCTTTCACAAAGTCTAGCATACTTTGTTAACTTAGTAGGATCCAATGTTTAAGGATCACATACTGGAATCTCAATTATATCATCCAAACTGACTAGATTTTTTATCTTTCTCTTCTATTTATTCTTTGAGACTTGTGTAGAAGCATCTGTATGAACTACCATTGCTAGTTCATTTTTTTTCTCTGAGGTGCTCAATGAAGGCTTTTTAGATGAAACTTCTTGTGCCTTCTTCTCAGTGTTCACCTGTTGATTAGGTGAAGACATCTCTTCATCAACCTTGGGTGTATCAGTAGACTTCTCTTCTATTTTCTTCTATGGATCATCTATCTTTTTTTCTTCACTCTTCTCCTTCTTCTTTTCCTCTTCTACTTGTTTTTCTCCTTCTTGATTCTGGACAGGAGACATGTCTTGCTGATCATTGGTATCAGCTTGTTCTGGAGTTGTATCTTTAGATTCATCTTTTATATCCTTTGTTTCTGCATCACCCTTGTCTTTGGGTATTCTTGTATCTAAAGTAGATTCTTCTTGTCCTTCTATCAGATTGATGGCCTTTATCAATACTGGCATATTGTTATATGTGCTCACCTGTGTTGCATCTGTATTTGTGTCCTATTTGTCAGTTTAAGCTTGTTAAACAATGACATCTTCATCATTTTGAATTTGTTCTGCAGGGTCCAGTCCTGTTATGTCAATGATTGAAGCGTCTAGCCATGTCTCATCAACAACATCCATGTCCTTATTTCCTGGTGTCTTCAATGCTTATTGCCTTTCTTGATCCTTAAGAGATATGAATATTACATCATCATCCTTCTTTGGACCCTTATCAAAATCATAGTGATTAATATCTTGACTATCAAGATCATCCATGACTTTATCTAAGTCAATGGGTTCACTATCTTCCATAGTATCCAAAGAAATGTTCTTTGGACTTGCTTTTTCTTTCTGCTCCTCTATATGAGGTGTCTCGGTGAGAAGTAATGGATTCTCATAGCTTGTTGATTTTGCAAATAGACCAAGAATTTCTCTTCATTTAGCATTTGTCACGCTGTCAAGCTCTATGAGCTTCCCTTGTAACACCTTGTAGGTTCTCATCTTTACCAAAAAATTATTGGAATGCTTTTTTATTGTTTCTTTTATCTCTTCCATTTTGGATTTGGGAGGCATGAGTGTTACAAGTATCCTCTCCCTTTCTTCATTTTTTGAGTGCAAAGCATAAGACCATCATGCTGAAATTCTGTCACTTAGTTCTTTGGGTATTTTGTCACCAAACTCAGTTGGTACATATTTAAACCTAACAATAGACCTGATTATTGCATCTTCTATTTTATTTTGGTCCTCGAGCTCTAGTTTTACCCATTGTCTAATTTTCCTTTCAGTCATGGTACCTATTGTAGCAATTGAATCAGCAACCTCATCAATTGTTTGAGGGATTAAGCTCTTCTTAGCTTCTTCAGGCTCATCCTGTTTTGATTCCTCAATGTTAGCTTTAATTCTGTTGAGTCCTCTCCTCCTTTTGGTAGGTTTTTCTTTATCCGTTTGTTACTTCCTCTTAAAGGTCCTCACTTGACCTTTCTTAAGAGGTGTAGCATCTTCCTTTGTAGTTTGGCTCCTTGTTCTCTGAGCTGTTGTAGTCCTTGGTTTCTTGGTTCGAGGTGGAGGTACATCAGACTTTGTGGCTTTAGAATCTATTGCTTTCTTATCTTCCTCTTCACTGATGGCACCCTGTCCTGTGGTGTCCTCTGTTTTCTCTTTCTCGTCCTCATTTACTAACAACAACTTCTCAAGATTCTTTACCATCTTTTTTTTCTTGTCAATAGTCTTCTTTATGACTAGGTCCATTTATATTTTAGTCTTGGCATCTTCTTATGTTCCAAATCTTTGTTGTTTACTATCAAGTGGTTCATTCAATAGTACATCAATTGCATTTTTTGCTTGATCTATGTTTATCTCATAGTCAAGTAGTGGTAACCAGACTGTCCTCAGTTCGATTGGCTTAATATGAGTACAATCTAAATCCACCATAAAGCATATCTCTTCCTTATGCTTTTCAATTAACTTTTCAGGGATCCTTACTCTCTCCATCATGTTTTCCTTGAGATTAAGGAAGTATTTAGTCATCACTGAATCAAAGTTGTCACCTAGTGACTTGATAAGCTCATTTATTTTTAATGTGACTGGCTTAGTGGTGTCCCACTTCACTTTTCCAATTGAAGGAAAGTATTCTTGAAAATAAAAGAATATACACATTATAAGTGATCCAAAATTACATGTGTTTGTCTTGGTAGACTTGATTGTTGTCATATTTTCATCAAGTTGCTTTAGGAGGATCTCACATAGATCCAATTGTATTCCTTTTGTGACAATCTTGTCAGCTGTGCTTACTAATGTTGATGCTATGTTATTTAGCCTGCTAGCTTGAAATATTGTGTACCCTATAAAACATGCACTGAATCTCAGTTCCTCATTGGTAATGGTGTTCACCTTAAGTCCTCGATTATCCCATATAGCATTGGTGAGTTTCTCAACTTTTGGTCGAGAGGGATTCTTCTGAGCTTTTGGTTAGTTTGATATAGGGTAACCTATTACAACATGTAATACATCCTTTGTAATCTATTTTGGTTCATCAAACCATAAATTCTGATCATGCATTTTTCTTAGTACTAGCCGAATCTAGTTGGTTTTGAAAACCCTCAGGAAATATAGGGCATTTGTTATCCCTTTTACTTGCAAGTGCTTGTGTTCTTCCTTTAGGTTCCCTTGATTATCACATAGCTTCTTATAAGCTTGATCTATCTCTAGATCACCAATCTCAGTGATCTTGCAGTGGATATACGATCTAACATATTCAATCAACAAAACCCTAAAGTGGAATTTTTGAGAATGCACCAGAATCATCAGGTTGTGAGGAAACCTTTGGACATATCTTATATTTTGGTTCTATAGAAGTGTTATTCTTGATTAGCTTAATGACATTCTTCTTTTCATTCTTTAATTTTTCTATTCTTGAAGTCGTTGCCATTGTGTTTCAAATTTTGGGCTTTTTTGAAAATAATAATAGAGTTCTAGGTACAATTGGTACTTACTTCAATCCATGTATCTTGTGAGTGATTGGTTTGGAGTGCATTGGATCGAGTCGAGGATTCTATGCTGACTTCTCTCTTTTCATTTTATTTTTTCTCTGCTCTATTTTATCAATTCACGTGTAAAGAATTAAGTGTTTTCATCAATTATTTATAGACTTTTTCCCTAAGTTTGTCATAAATGCTCAACAACTCGTTAGTTCATGAAGATGGAGCTCATCAATTCATGAAGATATAGTTCATCGGTGAAACTCTCAAACAACATTCTCAGTATTGACAAGATGCTCGGGATAGTTGTTAAGATTGTTGCTTCACCAATGGATCTTGGTGTAGTATCAAGACAACATTGTAACTTTTCTTCCTTTCCAATGTGTTTCAGTTTACATTAGTGATTCAGCATTTTTATGTGTTGACTGGCGATTTTTGATAAGTGTAGACAACTTATCCTTTTATGTTCACTAATGATTTTTGGTATGCATTTACCGATGGGGTTGTTTTCTCAGAATTGTAACAAGTAACATAATATGCATCTTTATTCATGCATATTTTAACTATCTATCATTTTTTTATAATGGAACTGATGCAAAATATGACTTGGTGTACTGTAGTTCTATACTTACCTATTCTACTTAAGTGGGGGTGGTGATGTCACCAGATCCATTGGATGGGGTGTCATCATTTGCATCGCTCGGTCCAGCTTCATCATTGATTGAATATTTTCTCCACATTTTGTCTCTAGCCCTCTAGCTATCTTCAATGGTGTTTCCATTGGGATATATGCTTGTCTCTGTCATTTGGTCTCTGTAGTATTTCTTGAGATGACCAACTTTATGACAGTGTAAGCATGCCATTCCAGGGTTTGTCCAGCCTCTAGACTTTCTAGTCCGTTGTCTCATATAGTTAGCAGTAATGTGACCATATCTTCCACATGCTATACAATTTGTCCAAGTATTGTAGTCCCATACATACTGATTGCTAATTTTCTTCGGTTGATAGGGAGTTTCTTGACCTTTAGGCTTTCGTGCTTGCCTTTTCTTTTTCCAGCATTCAAGATTTGTGTGCCTATTCATTTTGCATGTAGGACAATATTTTTCCATGTAGGTTTCCTTCTTTGGTTGTTCCATCTCAGACTTACATTTATATGCTATATGTCCTTTCTTGTTACATTTATAATAGAATCCTATGAATGAAGATGTAGATTTAGGAATACCTTTCATTTTTCCTCTAGATACATTTGATGTATGGCCTTTCTTTCCACAGTGATTGCATGTAAGCTTTCTTGGTCTTGGATTTTCATAGACATTCTTTGGATTGGATTCATTTGATGATTCTCCATTTTTGGTAAAACCTAGATCATTTTTGTTGTTGATTCTTCATTTTCCTTGAAGAAAATCATCCATTCTTTCATTGCTTTCTTCAGCCTTTTTGATAATTTTATTATGTTGTTGAATTCTAACCTCATGCTTTAGTTTCTCATTCTCTTCTCTTAGTTCACTGCTAGTCTGTATTATTTCAATGAGTTCCATATTCATTATGTTTGCTTCTTGACTCATAAGAATAATCTGAATTATAATCTCATGGTTATGCTCAACATGTCTTTGATTTTCTGACTCCTTTTTTTGTAGCTTCTCTGTAATCTTCCTCCTATCATCAATAGCTAGTTTTCTTTCTATTTCTGCTTGTCTAGCAGAATTCATCACATCAATCATTCTTACCATCTGGGTCTCTTGACTGATTTGTTGCATCTTTATTTGCTCTATCATATGTTGATTGATCTCCTTTATATTTGTGATGTTTTCTTTTGATGTGTCTGATGATTTTCTAGTTGAAGATTCTGATGATTCAAAGAAGTCTGGTATCTCTTCTTCTTAATAATATTTTTCATTTCTCTAAGCTACCATACCTTTTCTCTCATCCAATAGCTCTCTCATCTTGATTCTTTTATCCTTGTATTTCTCATAGAGGATTTGTATGTCTATCTTCTGATTCTCATTATTTTTGTCAAGCTTGTACTTCTCCATTGTATGATCTTTTCTCTTAAGCCTTTAAGCTTTCCAAGAAGAGACTTAGCTCTGATACCAATTGTTGGGATTAATGGGAAGTAGTACTGAGAGGGGAGGAGTGCATAATTACCTATAAAACTTTTAATAATTTTCACCTTACTTCATTAGCAATCAATCTTTATTGTATTACTGACCAAATCTGATGTTCTTTCTTATGCATGTAACATTAATTCATAAACTTAATTGTATGTAACATTCATAGAAACATTCATGAAAGTAATAGACACATAAAATAAGATATGATATCGTAGAAAACATCTATTAGGAAGTAAAAACTATGGTGGGGATGGCACCCACAAAACTTCACTATCTATAGATTGGAAGGGAGCCAATTAAGGCTTACAATTTGATCACTTTTGATGATCTACTCTATTAGGAGTATTAATGTGGAGACCTGTTAGGATCTACTCTATTAATATCTTTAGAAACACTGATGTAGTGTGCACTCGGTTAAGAGATTTATAATAAAATTGTTAAATCCACCTTCCTTGAAAGGATTTCTTAAGTGTACTACAGTTTTTAGAATGTGTATAATATGTATGACCTATGCAATCTATAATTTCTAATCACTGATCCATTAAAGCTTACAAAGTATGAATATCACCTATAGTGATTGATTAATACCTTTTCTTTCTTGTCAGTAGCCTTGATTCTTGTTCTTGAAAACTTATTTGATCTTTGTTTATGCTTCTACACAAATTCTCTTGTTTGAACCTTAGATGCTCTCTGGGTCTACAATCATTATCGAATAACATGTTCACAATTGATTGAGAATCTATTTATACAAGTTCTTTGACCTATTCTAGAATCACACATTACAATGTTAACTCTAGATCGAAGGTATACAACTTGACCTTGATCCTTTAGTTTGCATGTTTTAAATCAGTTAGACTGATAAAAACAATAATAATTACATTGCTTTTCCCTCAAGTAATGGATTTACAAAAAAATAAAGAATCTAAATATAAAAATTTAGTGATTTATCTGATGTGGAAGTCAGATCCACTTTTTTTGGGATGTAACTGACTCTCAGTATCTGATTTTTTGTGTGAAATGAAAGTGTGTCAGTGTTCCTTACTTTAACTATTCATCGGGTTCCCTTGATCTATCAGGTTCCACTCTTGACTGTTTCATTGGGTTGCACTATTAGTTACTCATTGGGTTCCTTTGTCTTTTCTATGATTAGTTAACACTAAATAGTGTTGCATCGAGAGGCTTTGTACTTAGTAATCTTGGTAACCTTGGCGTCAAGTAGTGATGTGATCTATCTATCGGTGTACTATTAATCGATGGTGTTTATCATGTTTTTCCTTGTATATACTAATGGAAAAATATAATTTCTTTAGAGTTGTCTATTGCGGGTTCACCAAAATGTAGGATATAAAAATATACATAAATATATATTTTTTATATATAAGAGTGGTAGGGTGTGTTGGAGTGATGATGTGTGGCCTCCTAATCCACGACAAGGAGATCCTAATCGATTAATCGAAAGGAGATGATTAATGCAAAAAGGAATCAACTAGTTATGGATAAAGAGGGGAAGAGGATATAATTTCTTAATTATAAATTAAATCAATAGATCTAGAAAACCTTAATTAAAATGAAATATTTACCTTGAAATGTAGCAAATCTAGAAAAGCCTATTTTCTAATGTCTGTATTGAGTTTTAGGAAATTCTACAACTGGATCTGAAATAGAAATGCAGAGACAGATAAAACCTAGAAATCTTTTCCTTTTCTGAGTCAGGTCGACCTTGACCTCTTTGCGGGGGCACAATCGTACCCCAAAATGTCAAGCTTGACTTGCACTGCTCTGATGGAAATTCTATTTGTGGATCCCAAAAGTTGGCCGAAAAGGGTATCTAAATCTGCTCTTAAATTCATTTTCCTATACATGTACCTATACCTGTATGTTCAATAAAAATGGTTTTGTTTGTTTGGGGGGGGAGGGGTTTTCCTTATTCAAACCCTGATTTAGGAATTAACCTTGAATTCAATAATTTAAATAGATAATGCTAGCAAGTAGTAGAAGTAGATCTAATAATGAAGCTATGATATTCAGTAGATGTGGACTTGTATTTTGAATATAAACAAGTATGTAAATATGAAAGCTTGGACTCGATATTTGAAACCATAAACCTCCATGATTGTATGCTTGGAATCCACCTTGAAGGAATAATGAATTAATCTTGAGGATGCACAAAGGATCTTGAAGGAGGATCAATCCACCATGATGGATAGATCTAGGGTTTGAATGATGAATCTTGAATTCTTGAACCAAATCCCTTCAAAGGATTGAATACTTGAATCCTTAATCTTCAATGGAGAACTTGAATGCTTGAGAGAAAGACTTGAAAAACTTGATTGGACACTTGAAATCTTGAAAACATGTAGATATTAATGGATGTTTGAAAGTTGGTAAAAATGTGCTTATCTCCAAGTTGATGATTGATTGAAAATGAAAGAAGAGAGCTTCCTTATATATCAATCTAGGAAACAATCTTCTAGAGAGGACTACATAGGAGAATTAAATTCCAATTAGACCTATACCCCTAGAAGTGGACCTATATTAAAACTAATTTAAGAGTTTTTACTTTGGAACCTCAAACAAATGACTCAGAAGTGGGAAAATGAGCTTTTGAAGGTCCCTCAACAACCGACAAACTTTCCAATTGGAAAGGGGGACCTGTTCTGAGGTCAAGGTCAACCCTCACCTAGGTCAGGGTTGAGGTAAACCCTGACCTAGGTCAAGGTTGAGGTCAACCTTGACCCAGGGAAGTTCTTCCATTTTGAGATGATACACTTGGTTGTTCTGATAGATTTGGTTCTCTACAGTCTCTCCATGCCTTAGAAAAATTAGGTTCAGTATCATACAAATCCTTCATCTCATCAAAACCAAGAATAAAGGCCTTCATCTTGATCAACAAAGAACGTCTTTTTTCTTAGTGCATCTGCAACTCGATTTGTAACTCCACTATTATGCTTGATCACAAATGTGAAACTTTACAAATATTCAACCCACTTCATATGTCTCTAATTCAACTTATGTTGACTTCCTAAATACTATAAAGCTTAATGGCCAGTATACAACACAAAATCCTTAGGAATCAAATAATGTATCCACTTTCTCAAAGCTTTAACAATATCATAAAACTCTTGATCATACACATAATACTTCCTTTTAGCATCATTCAACTTCTCACTAAATAAAGCAACAAATTTACCTTCTTGACTCAACACAACTCCTATCGCACTACCACTTGCATCACACTCAATTTTAAATACCTTATTGAAGTAAGGAAAATCTAAGATAGACAAATGGGAAACCTTTTGTCTCAAAGTGTCAAAAATCTTGTGTGCTCCATGTGTCCATTTAAAATCCTTTTTATCTCCTCTCATAGTCTCAGTCATATCATTATAAACATAACTAAAATTCTTAATGAAATTTATGTAAAAACTAGACAAACCATGAAATGATCTTACCTCACCCACATTATCAGGTGTAGACCACTCCATAATTGCTTTAACCTTCCAAAAGTTGAAATCACAAATCCTAAATACACAATCTCTTCTTGCATAAAGGAACACTTCTTTAGATTAATCAGTAGCTTCTCCTCCTTCAATCTTTACAACACTTGTCTAATATGCTCAAGGTATTCTTCCTTAGTCTTATTGAATATCAAAATATCATCAAAATAAATAATCAAAAACTTACCCAAAAATCTCTTGAGAAATTCATTCATCAATCTCATGAAAGTATTAGGTGAATTAGTGAGACCAAAATGCATAACCAATCACTCATATAAACCTTTTTTTGTCTTGAAAGTAGTCTTCTATTCATCACCTGCTCTGATTCTGATCTGATGATAGCTAATCTTCAAATCAATCTTGGAAAATTAATTTTCTCCTGGACTCAAAAAATCCATTACATGTTATCCATCCTTGGCATAAGAAACCAATACTTCACTATTATCTTGTTGATAGCTCTAGAATCAGTACACATTCTCCATTCTCCATTCTCCATTCTTCTTAAGTGCCAATACAACATGTACAACACATGGACTCAAGCTTTCTCTGATCAAACCTTTCTGCAACAACTCATGCACTTGTTTTCTAAGTTCTTCATTCTCGGTAGGTATCAATATATATGGTGCTTTATTTGGAAAAATAGCTCGAGGGATCAGATCCATGCAATGACATATACTTCTTACTGGTAGTAAACCATCAAGAATATCCTCTACAACAATCTCCTTGTATTCATTTAGCAATTTCTAAGTTTATTCTAGCACTCAGTCTTCACTATCTTATGTCGCTTGGCATTTACTATTTTCTATCACTTGGCAATTACTATACCCTGTCACTCGGCATTTAGGAATTATAGAAAAATAGACTTGATTTTTCTTCATTTCTTTCACAAATTTCTTTTCATTAGACATACAAAATTTCATAGAAGTATAGTTTATCTCATGTGGAACCTCAATCAAAGGTAACAATTTTTTCTTCTTCCCATTCACCCAAAGAGTATATTGATTCAATCTACCATCATGCACAACATGTCTATCATACTCCCAAGGTCTACCCAGCAGAATATGAAAATAATCTATAGGCATAATATCATACATAAATTCATCAAAGTAATCTCCAATCTTGACTTTCACAACACATTTCTCACTTACCAACAACTTCTGCTCGTTATTGATCAATGAAACATGATATGGTTTAGGGTGCCTCAACCTCTATAATTGCAACTTTGTAACCAGCTCCTCTGATGCCAAATTCATTGAACTTGCACTATCTTAATTTGCAATATGTTCCCGCCATCTTGCATATGATCTTGAAATTATTTCTCCTCAGAACAAGTACTTCATCCACTCAGTTATTACACAAAGCTCTCCTTACCATTAGGTTTTCTCCAGCTTTAGGTCCACTTGGGGAACCCTTAAGATCCTTTTGTACCATAGAATTTCTATGACTTTGTCCATTTCCCGTAGAGTGTCTACACTCAAAATATCTATTCCCTTCTTTTCCACATCTAAAACAATTACCACTAAAACCACCTCTACCTCTTCCTCAGTAGGAACTAGTACCTCCTTAGTAAGAACTACCACCTTTCCACTCAGTCTTGCTTTTATCATCAATTTTCCACTCAAATTTTCCCTTTTCTTGCACATAATTATCAGATCTTCCACCTTCACCATAACTCTACCATTCTGGAATTTACCACCTTGACCTCTTTGTCTTTGTTCATAATTCTTTGTCAAGATATCCTCAACTTTCAAGGCATATTGATATGCTTCTTCCACACTATCCAATTTCATAAAAATAATTTCATCTTGAATTCCAAATCTCAGTCCATTCAAGTACCTTGCAACTTTCTCAACCACACCATCCACATGTCCAGATCTGATATTCGATCTATAGTATTCCTCAGTGTATTCTTTCATAGTCATGTCCTTTTTTCTAAGGTTCTGCATCTTCCTCAACAAGCTAACTTGGTAATCAGTAGGAAGGAACTTCTTCTTTACCTTGTTCACCATTTTCAACCATGTTTTGATATTTTCCTTTCCTCTTCTTTTTCTATCAGTTTGCAAATGCTCCCACCATAGTGAGGCATGACCTTTCAACCTAGTGACTACAATTTTCACCTTCCTATTATTAGGAGTGCTTTCAAAATCAAAGAACTTCTCCATATCAAAGATTTAATCTAGCACAACATTGGTATCCAACCTTCCATCATAAGGAAAAAAATTCAAAAATAGGCTTTGAATGTGCCCTAGACAATATTGTCAACAATCTTTCTTCATCTTGATCTTCTTGAGGCTCTAGATTTGGTTCCATTGCTTCATCATCACTCACATCATCAAGATGCACTCCTCTTCTCTAGGATATCTCCACAACATCTAATCTAGTTGCAATTTGTCTCAACATGTCCATTATGGCATAATCAACATTTCCTCCACCTCAAACCATCTTGACGGTTCCTGCAAGATCATAGCTCTCTACAAGTTATAGGTCAAGTCCGTAGATTTGCTACCCTACAACCAAATTTTAACTCAGTATTTTACATCATCCAATTCACCAAGGATGAAATTCATGATGAAATTTTTTTTTACATTAGTATACTCAGTGAAAAAACATTGAAAAATAATTACCGGCAGACAACAAGCATTACTGGCAAACCACAAGCAGTACCGGGGAAATGCAAGCATACCCGATAGAACAAAAATTTTTGAGAAAAAGCTAACTATAGAATCGACAAGCATCACCGGCGAACACAAGCATCACTGGAGACATAGTTTTTAGAACAAACCCAATAGGAAAAGAAAAGCATACCTGATGACATGTTCAAGAAAGGAACACCGAAAACCAAGAACACCGACCATCAGAACTGACAGTCAGAAAAGCCGCAAATTATGGATCTAATTTTTACATGGTGGATAAATCAAAGTTATTCTATTTATAGAATTGTTATTTGTTTTTTATTGTCATGCAAGCTTTATGTAAATGCTTTAAAGCATCCTAATGGATCTAAAGCATATCTAACTAAAGATCAAGGTCAAGTTGTAAACCTTGGATCTAGAGTTAACTTGCGATGCATGAATCAAGAATTGAACCTAAACTAGTATAAATAGATGTTCATACTCAAATGTGAGAACATGAATTATTTATTATTGATAGCCACAAAGAGCATCTAAGGAGTAGAAGGCAGAATTCATGCAAAGATCATAAATATAATACATCAGTTATCAAGAACACACAGAGGCTACTGATGAGCAGATAAAGGTATTATTCAATCATGGAAGGATGATTACAAATATGTATGAAGCTTTATGGGATCTGTTATTAGAAATTAAAGATTATATATATCATCAGATCAAAGACTTATGTATTTTCATTCTGACAAGTGCATCACATCTAAAATCCTTTTGTAGAAGGTGGACTTAACCTTTCTCTCTAAATCTCTTAATAGAGTGCACACTTAACAATGTTGCTAAAGCTTCAAATGAAGTAGATATTAATAGGTCTCCACTATAATACTCCTAACAGGGTAGGTTATTAGAAGTGACCAATTGTAAGCCTTAACAAGCCCCTTCTTATCTGCAGATAGTGAAGTTTTGTGGGTAACAATCCCCACCATAGTTTTAACTTCCTTAACAAGAGTTTTTCTACGATATCATATCTTGTGTCATGTGTTATCTATTTTCATGAATGTTTCTGTTATGGTTACATACTAAAAGGAATGTATGATATGATTACATATGCATTAAGAAAGATGAATAGTTAGATACGATAAATTACAAACTAATGACTAAGGGTTAATGGGCTAACCAAGAAAAGTTTTAGAGGTACTGATTCACCCATCCCCTCTCAGTACATAATCTCAATATAATTCTAACAATTGGTATCTGAGCTAAGTCTCTCTCTTGTAAAGCTTAAAGACTTGAGATAAAATATCAGAGCAATGGATAAGTTCAGACTGGATATGACTATTGAGAATGAGCAGTTACAAATGAAAATAAACTATGAGCAGTACAAGGAGGTGAAGATAAAGCTAAGAAAACTTCTTGATGAAAGAAAGATTATGGAAACCAGGCTGAATGAGAAAGACTACAAAGAAATGGAAATACAAGAGCACTTTGAAACAACAAAATCATCATTAAGAAAAGCTTCAGATGCATCAGTCGAATAAATTACAAGCATGCAAGAGATCAATCTACATCTGACAGATCAAATCAAGATGCTGCAAATTGGTCAAGAGACTCAAATGGTAAAAATGATTGATGTTATGAACAATGCAAGAAAAGATGAAAATGAAAGAACACTAGCCATGGATGATAGGAGAAAAATTAAAGAGAAGCTACAAGAAAAAGAATCAAAGATTCAAAGACTCACTGAACATCACCACGAGGTCACCAACTAGATTATTCTTATGAGTCAAGAAGCAAACAGATTGAATACAGAACTCATTGAAAGAATACAGACCATTGATGAACTAAGGGAAGAGAATGAAAAATTAAAGCATGAAATCAAAGTTCAGAATCAACACAACAAATTGATCAAAAATGCTGAGGATAGAAATAAAAGGATGGATGATTTTCTTGATGGACAAAGAAGAGTCAACAACTACACATGATTAGGGTATAATGAGACTGGAGAATCCTCTAATCAATTTGATAAGAGGAATGCTTTCACAACCCCAAGATCCAAGAAGCTGGCATGCAATCATTGTGGAAAACCAGGCCACACCTAAAACATCTGCAGAAGCAAAATGAAAGGTATTTCTCAAGCACAATCTACTTTTATTGTTAATTATTTTAAATGTTAAAAGAAAGGACACAAGGCACATGAGTGCAGATCCAAAGTGATAAATCCAAAGAGAAAAACCTACATGGAAAAATACTGTCCTACATGCAAGATGAACGAGCATACACACAGAGAATGCTAGAAAAACAACAACAAGGCATGGACTCAAAAGGAAACTAATAAAAGCTACAAACCAACTAGAGAAGGTAACTCATATGTTTGGGACTATAACACATGGGTAAATTGCACAGCAAGTGGAAGGTATGGTCATATTGCTGCAAACTATATGAGAAAATGGACCAGAAGGTCAAGAGGATGGTCCAATCTAGGTATGGCATGTTTACATTGTCATAAGGTTGGACATGTGATAAAATATTGCAAAGACCGAGTGACAGACACAAATATACATCCCAATGGAAATGTCATTGATGACATCAAAAAAATGAAAAACAAGATGTGGGGAAAAGCCATAAATACTGAAGGTGCTGGTACAAGCAATGCAAATGGTGACACCCCATCCACTAGATCTAGTGATATCACTACATCTAACTAGATTGCACAAGTAAGTATGGAACTGCATTATCACAAATTTTACTATGCATCAGTTCCATTACACATAGTTCATATTGTAATATAGGCATGAATAAAGATGCAATATATTGTTACTTGTTAAACTATTGAAAAGCAACCATCAGTTATTGGGCACAATCTGCATTGGTGAACACACACAAAAAAATTAGTAATTCTTACCAGAATGTATCAGTCATTACACAAGCTAAGTGTAAACCGATGGATATTGGTGAACACTAAATCTACAAAAGTTGTTATCGCAATATCACCAACAATCATCGGTGAAGTCTCCAACACTGCTAGCTACTCTAACGATTCGCACAAATACTGGAGATGTCATAAATGTCTTTACCAAAAAAAGCAGTCATCATAAACCGACGAGTTGATAAGCATTGATGACAACTTAGGGCACCAAAAAGTATAAAAGCCCGACAGGCAAGCTCATTTTTGCACATGCAATTTTTGAGCAGAGCAGAGTGATTTTAGTGAAATTTGAGAAGTGACCTAGCAGAAGGAATTCACTGAGCATTCAGATTCAAAGGAGATCACAGACATTTAGTAAGTTCATCCACTCACCGATAGAACTGTCTTTAATTTATAGAAAAGCCCTAAATTTAAAAAAATGATGGCATTGACTTCTAGGGTAGAGAAAATTAAGGATGACCAGAAGAAACCTTTTAGACTTGTCAAAATAGGAGCATGTGCCGAACCTAAGTATAAGTTACATCCTGAGATAGCCTCTCAACCAGACAATTCCAGAGCTTTCTCCCGAATCCCATCTAGGGTTTTATTGGTCGAAGACGTTAGGTCCTACATTCATTGTAAGATCTTGGAGATAGGAGATATGGACCTTGATAATGCCCATGTAGCACTTTGTGATGAAGGTGGAAAGCTCAAAGAAGAGCATAAACACTTGGAAGTCAAAGGCCTAACAAATGCACTTCATTTTCCTAGGGTTTTCAAAATAGAGTGGATCAAAATTGTTCTAAGCAGAATCCATTACAACACTTTATGGTTGACCAAACCAAAGGCTATAACAAAGGACGTTATACATGCCATGACTGGTTATCCAACAACCAACAAACCTCAGGCTCACAAACATCCATCTATTGTAGAAGTGGAAAGGTTAACCAATGCAAAATCAGACAAGAGGGCACTAAAAGTAAATACTATTACCGACACAAAGCTGAAGTTTGGAGCATGCGTAGTTGGATATAAGATATTCCAAGCTAGCAGAATGAATAGTATTTCAAGCACTGCAATGAGCACATCTTATAAAATCATCAAACAGGGGAAGAAGATGGATCTGGCAGAGATCCTATTGCATCAATTTGAGGAGAACATGTGTACCATAAGGTGCTCAAGGACAAACACATGTAAGTTTGGTTCCCCTGTAATGTGTATATTCTTTTACTTCAAAGATTACTTTCCTTCAATAGGAAAAGTAGCATGGGACACAAGTAGACTGATCACCATGCACATAAGTGAATTCATTGAATCACTTGGTATAGATTTTGACAATGTAATGCATGAGTATTTTAAGACAATCAAGGAAATGCTACAAGCTAGGAGTAGAATTCCTGAAAGTCTAATAGAGGAATATAGAGAAGATATTTGTTTTATAGTGGATATAGATTTCACCTACATTCAAGCTGTAGTTCTTAGGAAATCATGGCTTTCCAAGCTTGACTATGAAATTAAAATAGGGTTAGAAATAAAAGGCATTAAGACATTGTTAAATGAACCCATTGACAACACTCAACTGAGATTTGGTACCTATGAGGAAGCCAAACAAAAGATTAAGTCAACTCTTGTTTTCATGAAGACTGTAAAGCAGTCTAAGAGAATGGTAAAGAACCTGAAGAAGAACTTGAAAATATCTTTTGATGGAGAAGATGAAGAAAAAATTAAGGAGGAAGACACCAAGGAATAGATTCCCATCGGTAATACAATAGAAAAAAATGAGTCAGAGGAAGAAAAGTCTGATTCACCACCTCCTCCTCCAACCAAAAAGTCTAGAACTAGAAGCCAAATAGCACGAGATGCTATTCCTTCTCCCATGGTAAAAGGAAAGGTGTACAAGAGGAAGGTTGCACCTCAAAAGGCTAAACAACCAGCAAGGGCACCTGAAAAGAGAATAAAATATGTTTAGACTGATGAAGAATTAGAAGATTCAGCAATGGATGAACTTGACACTGTCAGACTATCAAAGGAAAAAGAAAAGATTACATCACCATCTGATAACATTGATGACATATGTACGTACATTTCTGAAGCTGCATCTGTTAGATATCCAAAAATTAGGAAATGGTTACAATGGGATATAGTAGAACAAATGAAGATAGAAGATGCACTGATTGCAGAAAAGTGCAAACACTATCATGTTCCTATACAATACACTTCACAAGATGTTCCACAAGAACTTTTGGATAAGATATCCTCTAGATTTATTTTTTCACTCCATGAGGAGAAGAGGGTAAGAGAAAGAGTGGTAGTCTCTCTTATGCCTCCTGAATCATCAAAAGAGGAAATAAATGAAGTCATGGAGAAATATACAAAGAAATTTTCACCAAAAATGAGAGCTTACAAATTTCTTCAAGGAAAGCTTATAGAGCTAGAAGATGACACTCATCTAATATGGAGTGGAATACTAAATCCTAATGAAGAAAGTAGTCTTGAAAAGTAGCCTATCAACAAAATAGGTAACTCAACAAATGAGTTAGAGAATGAAAAAGTACATATCACAGGCCAGAAACAAACAAATATTATAGATGAGGATTGGTCAAAAGATGACCAACATGATCAAGTACTAGATAGCCCCATCCACATAAACTTGGAAAATGATGAAGTTTCCAAAGAAGAACTAACAATTAAGGGTAACTTAGATGTTGATATGAATGATGAGTCATGGTTAGACAACATTGTCGACACCATTACAAGAAAAGACCCTACACCAGAGATCCAAAAAGATGAAGACATTACTACTACAAAGGATAATACCGACGGATAGGACATAGCTCAACTGTCAATACGCCTACAAATATGAATATATTAATAGATGCTATTGATATACAGTCTAGCCAGGATACATCATCTAAGAAAGATGATGATATACCCAAGGATGTGGGTACTGATGAAAACCAAGGTGCATCCAACACTCCTAAGGATACTGATACTGAAATGAAGGATGCAACCAATGAGAAGAAAGATGTATCAAAAGAACAACAATAAGAGGTAGATAAAACAACAGATGATACATCAAAAAAGATTGAAGATCAAGACATGAGTGAGGAAGTTAAGATAAATGAGGAAATGAAACAAAAAGAAGATTCATCTTTTGAAACACCCAAGGTATGTGATGAGACATCTTCACCAAACCGGTCGATGAACATTGAATAGGTACAAAAGGATGTCTCATCCTCTCTACACTCATCGACAAAATCAACTCAATCACAAGCCTTACAAATGGTCATACATCAATCTGCTACCAAGCCAAAGAAGAAGAAAAAATAGGCAGTAAAGAAGGATATAATGGTTGTGACACTTGGTGAAGTCACTGAAGTTCCAAACTAGGACATTACCACTTTGGACAGTGACAAACTTCAAGAGGTTGGAGTGCTCTGTCAGAGAAAATCCATACAGAAGAAGATGATACAACAATAGAGAGAAAACATGGCACTTGACAAGGCTAAAGAGATACTCCACCAACTGGTACCTGAAGTGAAAATTGACAAAAATACTTTAGTTAAGGAACAAATTGATGTTCTTACCAATGCTATTATAGAGCAAGGGATAGAGGCCAACCAAGCAATGGAAGAACAATCAGAGAAGAAATATCAATTAAATTTAATTGATAAAATCAGCCAAGAAGTGGCATTGAACAAGGTCAAGCTCTTAGAACTCAGTGATGAATTGGAGCCAATGATTGCTGAAGTAATCACCTTAGTTCAAAAGATGTGTACACTTGAGAAATTTTCTAAAGAGAACAGTGACAAACTTGCAGGAATTGAATCAAATGTCACAAAGAGTGCACAAAGCCTGACCTCACATGCCAATAGCATAAAGGCACATCATGACATGGTCATTGAGGCCAATAAGCTAAGGTAGGAAATATGGGATGCTGAGACTCAATTTAGAGGTGAGATCACTGAACTACAAGCACACATTCTACCAAATCTTACAATTCTGTAGCAACATATTTCTGAAGCAAGAAATCTGATAGCAACCCTAGAGATGTCTGTAGTAGAAAAAAATCTATGATATCCTTGTAAGGATTTCACTAGAGCACATGGCTCTAGAAATGCTAAAGGAGAAATGGGAGAAAATGATGGAGGAAGTTAAGTCCTCATATTCCCACCTATTTGAAAAGTTGTAAGTACCTTTGCCTTTAGAATCAAAAAAGGAGGAAAGGGAATGTATATAGTTATGTACAATACATATATCGGTTGAAAAAGAAGAATTAAAGGATATATATATATATATATACTTACACTTACCGACCTATACATAGGGGGAGTCATTCAAATGACTAAGAAGGGAGTATACACAGGTGTATATACTAATCCACTTAGTATGTTGCACATATCATGTTTTTGAGACTAATGTCAAAGGGGAAGATTGATAATATTATTTTTAGCAAGCATTACCGGTGAACCACAAGCAGTACCGGTGAAATGCAAGCATACCTGACAGAACAAAGATTTTTGAGAAAAAGCTAAGTATAGAATTGACAAGCATCACCAGCAAACACAAGCATCACTGGCGACATAGTTTTCAGAAAAAACCTGATAGGAACAGAAAAGCATACCTGACGACATGTTCAAGAAAGGAACACCGACGACCAAGAACACCGACCGTCAGAATCGACAGTCAGAAAAGCTGCAAATTGTGGATCTTATTTTTATACGGCGGATAAAGCAAAGTTATTCTATTTATAGAATTTTTATTTATTTTTTATGGTCGTGCAAGCTTTATGTAAATTCTTTAAAGCATCCTAATGGATCTAAAGCATATCTAACTAAAGATTAAGGTCAATTTATAAACCTTGGATCTAGAGTTAACTTACGATGCATGAATCAAGAATTGAACCTAAACTAGTATAAATAGATGTTCATACTCAAATGTGAGAACATACATTCTTTATTATTGATAGCCATGAAGAGTATCTAAGGAGTAGAAGGCAAAATTCATGCAAAGATCAGAAATAGAATACATCAGTTATCAAGAACACATAGAGGCTACCGACGAGCAGATAAAGGTATTATTCAATCATGGAAGGATGATTACTAATATGTATGAAGCTTTATAGGATATGTTATTAGCAATTAAAGATTGCATATATCATCATATCAAAGACTTATGTAGTTGCATTCTAACAAGTGCATCACTTCTAAAATCCTCTTGTAGAAGATGGAATTAATCATTCTCTCTAAATCTCTTAATAGAGTGAACACTTAATAGTGTTGTGAAAGCTTCAAAGGAAGTAGATCTTAACAAGTCTCAACTATAATACTCCTAACAGGGTAGGTCATCAAAAGTGACCAATTGTAAGCCTTAAGTGGCCCCTTCTTATCTGCAGATAATGAAGTTTTGTGGGTAACAATCCCCACCACAGTTTTTACTTCCTTAGCAAGATTTTTTCTGCGATATCATATCTTGTGTCATGTTTTATCTATTTTCATGAATGTTTTTGTTATGGTTACATACTAAAAGGAATGTATGATATGATTACATATGCATAAATAAAGATGAACAGTTAGATAAGATAAATTACAAACTGATGACTAAGGGTTAATGGGGTAACCAAGAAAAGTTTTAGAGGTAATGATTCACCCCTCCCCTCTCAGTACATCATCTCAATATAATTCCAACAATTCACAGTGATACAACCTAGCACAAGGGAGAGAAGGGAGGTTGAGGCCAAAGGAACACCATACTATCTAGCCACCCTACGAGTAAACACAATGAACAACACCAAGGAGAGAAGGAAAAAAAGATAAATTTTATTGATTCATGCAATTACAACATAAATCCCTGGCTATGAGGCCTTCTGGGTTATGACCAACAAGATTTATAAAATCCTAACTAAACGTATTTTCTATCTTCTCATATCATCATTTTCTACTTACTCAACTAGTTGATACCTAACCTACTCCTAGACATCCCTATTTATACTTTCCAAAGAGGCTTACAAAGATGGAAGGCTGACCACTAATGGTTTGCACACATCCCAAGACAAGATCCAAATATTAAATGCACAAAAATAAATTAAATGCAAAATTTGGATTCAACAAAAACCAAACACAGACAAGCTTGGTCAAGAAGAACCGAGCATCAGGTTCACTCAACATAGGAAGGAACGCTTGGAAACCACTACAAAGCTCGGAAAAAATAGGAACTTAGCCAATACTGGATAGCTCGGCAGATAATGAAACTTGGCACTAACAGCAACTTGACACTTACTAGAAAAATGAGCAAAGATGAGAAGGATAGAAAGACAACCCAGGATGCTCCTGCATCAACCACAAGAATCCAAGACTGGCTTTGGTAACCAACAATTTCTTGAAGCTAACTGCCTCAAAGACCAGTTACGGTTTTAAAATGTTTTAAGTAAACAAAGCATAAAACATAAAGATAGCTCCCCAAAGCCCATAGTTTTTGAGAGATGAAAAAAATTAAATTAAACAACTAAACAACATGAACTAAAAATTCTCCACATTTTCATATGCTTCCTCTTCTTCCATATATTCCAACTTGTCCAACTCCCATTATACTTGCTTCGCTACATCTGCTACATCACCTTGGGGATCCTTTGCCACCTATGGATTTGTCCTATTTCTATATTTCTTGAGTCTAATAAGGAATGGTGATATATCTTCTTCTATAGGCTCAAATGTAGCTCCAACCCTTATTCTCCATTTTTCACCTTCTTGCTAACCTCCATAATTTCCCATGAGATGTGTTTGACCTTGTCACTGATACAGTTCAACACCACGATTGCATCCTTTATTCATTCTAAGGACTTAGAACAAGACTTAGTTTAAGAGAGGTTGTCTTTGACCATTTGATGGAATGTCTCCTTAGGATAGGTTTTCCTATGGGTGTGATAGTAGAATAATGTATATGATAGAAAATTGTGATTTTCCTATCCACATTTTGAAATAATATATCCAACTCTCCCAAGAATGATATATTAAATACCCTACTACACAATTCACCAAGAAAAACTTTCTCTTCCTTGACCATGAGGATATTATAAAGAAACACAATAGGGATATTTGTGTTTACTCGATAACTATGGTTTTCCATAATGAACTCCCCACCCTGTATTTGCTTCACTATGTAGATGAATTTTTTTTGTAGTTGACAACCTATGCAAGACACTTATTAGTCATGGGACCTAAGAATGATGTCTACTTCTTATTTTTTATAAACTTTATTAGGGAGTTAATGACACAAGGGACAAAATGGGAGAGAGAGAGAGAGAAAGAGGAAACTAGAATGGGATGAATGAGATTTTAATCATTGGAATAACTTATAGACCTTTTTTTTTTGCATGGTCCTTGCATGGTAAGGACATGAATCATAGATGATCCATTATGAGTGGTGTGTGATGGGACATTTTGTTCTTTTAATTGTTTAAACTAACAAATTTTAATGACCTCTAAATAATTTTCATAGATATCATTTGATGTTATTTTGTACATGATGAAATTCCCACCACCAACTTTTAATTTAAAGTATGGGCCCATAAAAGAGCTGATACATCTCCTTGAATTATGCTTGATTATTATTATGTTCACGTTTTAGGTGGGATTTATGTTATTTTTTGGTTATGTATTTAAATTTAGTGTTCATGGTTTCTATTCGTTTCTATTTGACACATTTTTCTATAGGTCATTGATGTGGATTATATGTTGACTACTAATGCAATTCGATCAATGAGTGGTAGAGATATTATTTTGAGGTTGTTGCTTCAAATTTTTTCATACAAGAAATTAGTCTCGACTGAAGGAAAGTCCAAGCTATTCAAATTGTGTTTTCTAATGGCATGTATATGTAATTGGTGGTATTTCCAAAAAAATATCACCAATATTTTCTTTTATGATATGCTCAAGATAGGATTGATAATTTGTTTGATAGCTTATATATGTTGAAACACTAGTGATTCAAAGTAGGTTTTGATATTTCCTATTTATTATTTATAGTTCTCTTGCATAAGTATTTCCAAATAATGTAAGATGTGTTAAAACTATTAGTCACCTTGTCAAATAGGACCATAATTGTTTTTTTCTTAGATATCATCTGTTCCAAGTACAATGTCATTGGAAACCTAAAATACCTATTTCAATCATAGCAGGAAAGCATGCAATCATAAAAATTTTGTAGTGCATCAAATTATGGCTTAGTATTTGGTATTTATGTGTTGCTAAGGAAAACATGTGTCAATGAAATAGTTAGTCCTATAATAATTCTCTCTTTTGCAAAAAAGACATTTGAAATCTACATAGTAGATCAAAACATAAAAAATAAAAAATAAAACCAAAAATTGAGTACAAAAAGTTAATTATTTTCTAATAGAATAATCTAAAGGAAATAAACTAGTTTTTCAAGTTAAGAAGAAAATATAAAGATCCCTTGAAAAAAATTTCCACATTTACATGTTGAGTTGTTCATGTTGGGAAAATGGTGTCTCAACCTTGCAATAATAAAAGGTTACTATTGATAGATAAGAAATGGGGATTTGAGGGAATTGCCGCCAAATTGGGGTTGAAAGGGGTTCCTAATAGTCAAAGATTCAATGGTGGATGTTTTATGCACCTTATAGATGGTTTTTTCCCATAGTTTTGTTATATTGTTTGATAGTTTTGTAAAAGGGCCTTTGTTTTGAGTTCTAAAGTTGTAGGGAGCCCTTGTGGTTTGAAAGGCTTTCACATCATAATTTTGGTCCTCCAACTCTTTCTCCTCCTTCGGAAGGAAGGTAAACATATCTACTATCATCAAAGTGTTGACAGTTTTTGGGGAACTAGTCGAGGAATGATTGGCTATTATCCTATGCAATATTTATGAACTTTTATGTTTGCAAATTTTTGGCTTGGGAGTGGGATGATGTGTCATGTAAATGACACCAATTTGTCAAGAGATTAATGTCAACCAAACTCACTATCTGGGTAGGGTTTACGTCCTCTTTAGCATCCTGATGATTATGGTTTACCCCTCCATTGTTGGGTTAGTATTTCATTTCCTATTGTAAGGAGGTTGGTTGTATCATAGGCTAGAATTTTGGTAGTTTCATTTCCCTTGGTAATTATTTTATTGAAGGGGGATTTGATTGTTTCCTCCCCATGAATTCATCTTAATCTGATTCAATTCAGCTGTTAAATGGGTCAACATCTTCTTTAAGGCCTCCATTTATATGGTTAAATAATTTGTCTATTTCACAAGGGTGGAAAAGGCATTTTGCTAGCCATGATGACATGGGACGTGCTAGGGTTTGGGGTTGATTATATGTTGAAATTTATAATTATTTATGTTATACACCTTTGTGGGATTAGGTTATTCCATACAAGTTTTTATAAGGAAAACACTTGAGACATAGGTCGTAGGATGTAAGAGGGTACTAAGTTCAACATTAGGGATTTAGGAAGTACACCAGGGCTATAGGCTATCATATGGTGTTATACCCCTAGTTAAATTTTAGAAGTAGATTGTTCCCAATAATTCTAAGTGATTGATTAAGTTCTTGATTCATCTTAATGTATAAGGTGTAAGCCTTAGCGAGTGTATTAATATCTCTTGTAATGTTGGTCTTCTTGATGAACATCATTATCCATAGATCTATGACCGTAAAATAAGTTTCAATGAATAGACTCTAGTGATTGCATAAGGCACTCCAAGCCTCTTGAAACCTCTTTGAAACTTAGTATTGAATATCATTAGGGGTTCGTTGGAATTCTTTCTCATTTATGGAAACTGGAAATATATGGTTGCAGGGTCAATATGTACACTGAATTGTATGAGAGATATAATTTCTAAATCTTTCCAATTGAGAGTTGAGTTAGATAGGAGGGTGAGTTACTATTTGCAATCATTATCTACCAAAGAGTAGGGAAAAGTTTTGAAAACTATGCCATGATACTGGATATGGTGTCAAACCATTGCATCTTTAGATGCTTGGATGTACTCTTTCATAGTTCTACAACCACCAAACTCATACTTGGTGCAATACTTGTCTGGGTTCCTTAGCAAGTCATGAATCCCACCAAATATGATCTCAAGAGGAGAATGGTCCCAATTGAATAAATGAGGGGCTACCATTGGTGGGTTTTGCATAGGTTGCATTAGGATGATTTCTAGAACAATAGTAGATAGGGATGGTTGGGAAACTTTATGAATTTAGCTGGAAGGTGCCTGTTTTCCTTTGTTCTTCTTTGTGCAAGTGATAGGCCCTAAATGTACAATTTCCCCTTTGTTGGGTGTGGATCTAAGGATTTTATCAAGCCTTATTAGGGAAAAAGGTCTCATGTGCTAGAGCTTACGATTAGGCCACTCACTATTAAGGGACTCACTGTGAGGTAACTTTCTTTTGGGCCCTCCTTATAGCACAAGTTCTATTAAGATTGATTTCAAATTATTCAACAAGGGAGCCGAGTGTTTCCACCCAACACTTCTTGAAAGAGGGATGAGAGGGAATATCAATACTCCAATTTTTTGTGGTTGTTGGATCACAATGGTGTTGGAACAATTAAGTTGACATGGTGATGTTGTAATCAAGGAGCCTCTTGGTTAAGAGAATACCTAAGTGTGGATCTCCAAATTCAAAACTCTTGATAATAAAAGAAAAAGAAAAATATAGTTTAGGGGTCAGAGGATAAGGTGTTGTAACCAAGGGGCCTCTTGGTTAAGTGAATACCTAAGTGGGGATCTCAAAATTCAAAACTCTTAACAATGGAAGAAAAAGAAAAAGATAGTTCAGGGTTTAGAGGATAAGAGACTCTTATATTATAATAATACACACACACCATCAACTAGATCCAAGAAATAATTAGTTACATTTTATAATCAGTAATTTGATCAACTAACCACAATATATTAAGGAACTTAGATTCATTCTTACATCATAATATTTCTACATTTCAATCTTATCATTCATAACACATTAATATACGTTAAACAACTCATGACATTGAAACATTCAAAACAAATAAATGTACATTAAACAACTTATGACATTGAAACATTCAAACCAAATAAATATACTTCAAATCTTTGATAAAGAATGATATGAAATTAGAAAAATACCACTCTTAGCTAAACATGCATATTTAGATGGATAATCCTAATAATTTTTTTTTTTGTGTTGATCCTTAGAGAGATACCAACAAATCATTGATATGTCCCGTATAATAATCAAAATATATTATTATAAGGTCTAGAAAAAAAATAAATTTGAAACTTTTTAGAAATTACTAAAAGAATAAAGGCCCCAAATCATCAATTTATAGATAATAATAATGGCCCAAAATTTTACACTTATAAGGATTAGATCCCTTCCCCAATGTACAAGAGAGAAAAACATCTTCCCAGAAAGATCAAATCTTGAGAAAGGGAATGACATGCACACCATATTCTTTGTACTATATGTTATCAGAAACCTACCACCTTGAATGTAAAAGTGGTTCCCTATTCGAAGGAGTAGGTGAAACCCATAGTGTCCTTTGCATGCACTTCTATCATAGAGTTTGGACTGTATCCTAGGGATGGGAAGGAATAGTACTTTCTTATATAGTACTTAATGCAAAAATTTTGGAGGTATGATATGGAATGAGCACCCAACCACTGAAATGTTACAAGGTACATCATTTGTTTTCCTAAAATTTAGGTCATGAGAAGATCCATGGTTTTGGAGTCACATAGTTCCTAAAGAAGGAAAACCAATAAGGAGAGATATATGATCATGTAGGTTGTGCCTCCTCTACAACATTCTTGTGTTCTATGCAATTTTATAGATAGAATTAACAACATTTCATTTGGTTCATTGAGTCATTTAATCCATAACCTAGCCTCCTTTAGTGCAACTCTTGCCTTGTTATATCTTTTTACCTTTTCAACAACTCTTACTATGTTGGTTGTGGACAGGATCATCCCCATAAAATTGTCAATGACATACCAATGAAATATGCAGAAGGGAACAAAATTTTCTTTTTCCTTCTCATCATATTTGACCAATAACACACTCAATGTCTCTTAACCTCCCTCATTGACAAGGAAAAAAATGATGGTGTTGGAGACATAGGATCCCTAATCCAAGATATTATCTTTTAGCAAGGGAGGGTATGCAACCATTTTATTATTCTATTTTTCTGTGATGTCTACCTTGAATTTGAGCTCATATCTTTAAAGATTTATCCTTCTATTTTAGTAACATTAAAATAGGAATTAAAAGGGACTCTTCAAGGAAAAACTTGACTTGGCCTACTTGGTCAAAAATTGACTACTTTGTGATCATGTCCTTTTTCATTATTTGTAGGGTATTTATCTTTTATTGTGAAACTAATGTTCTGTTTGATGTTATTGGAATATGGGAGGCCAAGGGTGCATACATGTTCTTTAAAAAATTTTAGCACTAGGATAGCCAATCCTTGAGCTCCTATTTATATTTGTTCTCTTTTTCCACCCATTGCTTGATGGTGCTTGTGGCTTGGTTAAGGGTGGAGATCTCTCTTCACTTATTCTATCTTCCTAGCCTAACTTGGGTCACTTGGTAATACTTTGGGTCCACCTATGATTAATAGTTTTTGATTAAGTAAAATAGGTTTTACAGGGTTCTTGAAACCCATAACAAAGTAACAAAACTTAAAGTATTGCCAAACAAAACAAAACAGAGTCTAAAAATGAAACAGGCCACCACAGGGCCGCAACAAAATAAAAATAAACTACTGAAAAACAAATAGAAAAAGGACATCAAAAAGAACCAAGGATAGCTATCTGAGAATGTGATAGCAACATTTTCCATGATCTCCCCTTGCATATTTTTTGATGTTGAATACAACACCTAAGAATTTTAAATTTTTGGGGACTACCTTCTTCTACCATCATTTATTCTAGGGTCACCTTCATTGAAATTAATCTTTTTTTCCTAGTGAATCATACTTTGAGTCATTGAGGAAAGGCCATAATGTTGGAATCTTTCATGGAAGGAGATTTAAAGTAGTCATTTCCCACTCTTGAGTTGCACTTGCATAAGATAGGATATTACTTTCTCCTTCATTCCTTGGACGTGTCTAATTGGAAGGGGGTGAGAGTTCATTAATAATGGATTTGATCATTTTATGTACCTCTACATGGGCCTTCACTAAATATTCCTTATTTCTTTAGAATTTTTTCTCCAATTATCTTCGACACTCTTCCTCCTTTTGTAACTTGGTAAGCTCTTCTTGTTGTTGACACTCCTCTTCATCTATATTTATTTTATCATCTAGTTGCATTTTCCTTTTCTCTACTTTGTCATTAAAAATTGGTCATTTTGGATGAGGGTCATATTTGGGTCATTGACCTTCATGTACAAAGTCTCCCTCTACTATCATATTTTATCTAAAACTTGCCACTATTCATCCTAGAAATGCCTTAAAATAGAGGAGATCAAACTATTCCAAAATGGTACTTATGTTGGAATGTCTGGTATATCTAGTGGTTTTATAATGGTTTCCCTTGTAGATTTTTCCTTTGTGACCTTTAAAACATTCACCATCATGTCCTCATCAAAGAGTGTTTATTCATTATCTTCTTCCATAATGACGGTTTGGGGCTCCCTGTAGTTTGGTTGGTAAGATGACGTACCCTCATATAGAGTTGTAATCTATTGTCCTACTTTGATATATCCTTCCCTTGTAGTTATCCATATAAAAACCCTTGGTGTTTCCACTACTTTTATTGGGTCTAGTTATAGGCCATAGGTGACCCTTTGGTTAAAATTTGTGATTAATCTTTGGTATTTCTGAATTTGTGTTAACAACTACTTGAATAATAGTTTGGTTGGGGAATTTTTGGTTGGGGCCTTTTATGCACTAGACCCACTACCTTTGTGGCTACCCTTTTCCCTTTTTATCTTATATCCTTTGGTGGCCTCAAAAAATAGATTTCATTTTCTCTTCTCCTTTAGTTTATGGATTCCTTTGGGAAATCTTAAGTTTAGGTACTTATGGCTTCATTGGGGGTACCCCAGCAGTCACTGTGTCAATTATTACATGTTATTTTAATGGTCAATTGAAAGGAGATAGGTTATGTTGGTTTTCCTTATTCTTTGCATATATGGGGCCCAAGTCCTCCCCATCATTAAACAAATCCTTAGGCATATCTCTTTGGATTTTAAAATTCCTCATTTAATATGTTGTGAGGTAGAAATATTTATTATTCCAAACATCAAAGTCATCTAGCAACCCCACTTAGCAGTCCTCTAGTGCCTATTTGTGGCCTGCATAAGTGTTTAGAAGGATGTTCTTGATCCATTTATTTGGGTCATATATCTCGCAAGTGTAATCAAATCCCTTTATATTAAGGCTTTGCAACTCATATACCATATCCATTATTGCTACAAAATTGGGGAACTTTTCGTACCTAAGGGAGAATGGGAAATCAACACATAGGTTTTGAATTTAGATCACCAAAGTCTGAGGTTCCACTATTTTCTTACAATTGTTTTAGTATAATTCTATCACTACAGTGCGGGGAAGAAGGAAGGGTTAACCTGTGAACCCACAAAGCTTGATACATGTAGATATTTTTATCTAGAGAAACCAATTCCCCCAAGTCTCCAAGAGGTCCATGATGTCCTTGGACAACCTATATCCCATGTCATTAATGAGCTTATTGATGATAACACAAATAAAAGGAATGTCGTTGACACACTTGAAATGATTTACTACTTCCTTGATCTTAATTCTGTACCAGTGATCCTATGGTGTTACATCATTAGGGTTATCTAACTTCCTACCCCTTGTGTCCAACTTGGGGTGGTGAATCCTAATTTGATCAATAATCCATATGACATAGGAATTAACATAGAATTTCTTAGTGTCTACGACTTGGTAGATCTATTTATGTCACCTGTTAGAAATGAATTAGGTTGAAGTGGTTCTTTCCTTTGATGATTTTCATGGTATAAATACACACATGGGTCATAAAACTAGTATTACTCATTCCTTAAGACCTTTCTCAAAGTTAAAATAATATCCTAGACCCCCGGCTTGAAGTATTCCCTATTGATGTGGTCTTTGATCTTTCTTCCTGTCTCCCTTTATTGAGTCAGCCAATATTTCTTGAGCTATTTTTATTTTCTGAATGTTGGGTCATATACTCCTAGAGTGCCTTTTCCTTCCCATGTTAGGACTATGGTTTGGAATATTTGGATCCAGAATATTTTCCCAACAACCGTTGGAGTCAAATATACTACCATGTTTCCTTTTTCATTTGTGCATCGTCTAGTGTCTAGGTTATTGTGGTGGGAAATTGTCATGATGGGTTTGGGAAATTGTACTACCTAAGGGAAAATGGTGGTTTGTACCAACTTGTAACTATTGACTTTGTTGTATAATTTTTCACTAGGAGACGAATTCACTACATTGTTTTTGACAGCCTCTAGATTTATGTGCCCAATTATGGTATCCACTATATTTTGGACCATCCTTTCCAACTCAGATGATCTTAGATGTTGTTGGTATTGATACTTTATTGTAAAGGGGAGTTTCTCTATTTGTATCCCTAATTTCAATTTCATGCCAACTACAAAAAACAATGATGAGATCTTCCATGTAATTAGAAGGATATTGCAGAAAGGAAAGAAAGACAAAGATTAAATCATTTAAAACCATTGCAATTCAACCTTTTGGAGTTATACTTGCTCATAGGTTTATGATTACTCTTGGGGTCTAAAGAACAATATAAGACTATGAAAAATTTATGGGATGAGGGATATGTGAGAGTCTATGACTCTAGAATGGTCTCTTTGCTACAATTCTTGACTTTAGAGTATTAAGTTTAGACTATTAGGTTTGGGACTAGCAAAATGCTAATATCAAAATAGGTGAAGCATGACTATAATTCCTATGACCAGTGTTCCTGAAAGACTCATTATCATCTTAATGCTTTAGATTCAAGGAATCGTGGCAAAACATCTAGGTTCACGTTTCCTAGAATATTTTTAATTTTTGTATGGTTGGAGCCAGAACTGTAGACCCAAATTTCTAGAGTATATTTTGTGCTAACCAATTCATCTTGAATTGGATTATATTGGAACTTTGGAGTCCAGGGATGGTTGAATGAGGATTCTAGTATCAAGGATTTTGAAATATAATTAATTTATTTGGGCACTTGTAGAATTTTTTGTCTAGGATGAGCGACTTAGGACTCCCTAAAGATGTCTATCAAATTGGAAATGTGTTAACTAAAATTCCAAACCCAAGGCTCAAAATTACCTACATGTTTTGAGATTTATATTAAGGACCTCAAAAACCATGATCAACTAAGATATTTTCTTTTGGATTCTAGAGTTTAACATCCTAGATGAGTCCAACACTTGGGCAATTTTGTACTTCTAGTGATTCTCTAGAGCCCAGGGATTCCAAGGAAACCTGCTCAATTTTCAAGGAAGATGGTGAATTTGTGCATAAGGCACAACAAATAAATTGTAGTCACCCTAGCTCATCTTTGGGTGTAGTTCACAAGATAAGCTACATTTAAAAATCTAGGCCTGATTTGTGGGTTGCCAATAGTGGGGTTCTTGGATAGAAAGGTGCGACCTATGTCCATGTGTGTTTGTATAGACTATGGAAAAAATAATGACACCTTGAAAGCCCTAATTTCTTGCATTCTTGGCATAATTCAAGGATGTATTTTGACTTTAAGAATTTTGTAGATGTGCAAAGGGATTAAGGGCTGGATTTGAGGAACTAACAACTAGATTTTGAGGGGGAATCCTTATTTCCAAACCTATAGGGACAAAAAAAATTGCACCATGAACAAAAGGAATAAAATAAAAGATAATGAGATACACAAGTAACAAAAAACAAAATTGGAGGAAGGAAGAAATCCTACCTCTAAACAAGTGAACCAAATAAGGCACAAGAAAATGCATGAGAATTTGTTGGTGCAAGCTTAAACTTAATCATACAATTTCTGGGTTGGAAGCTGGAATCGCACATAAGGATATACTATTGTTTGGAACCTTTGTGAGTGAAAATGATATATCCAATTTCTTTATTGAATTTAATTCATTTATTAATTTCTTCGGGGGCTCTAAAACTTCAACATGCTAGAGATTCGAACCCCAAAATTCAAGAATTCATGACCTTGAAGGAGTGAAAAAAAACCAAAGAGGACTCTGGGGTCAGGAATCTTAGAGGGAAAAAGTCAAAACAATGGAAAATAAGGAGAAAAACAAGGGGAAAAATAAACAAAAGGATGACCTAACAATTGCCAAGAAAAATGTAGGGATAAGTATGCAAGGGCATATCAAGACATTTATTGTCAGTTGTGGTTATTTGATAGAGAAATATTATAGTCATTCAACATGTTTTCATTCTAAATAGATCTCATGATGACATATGCCATAATTTTTTAAAACTTTTATTGAGTTGATATATATGCCATTTTTGTATACAATTGTGTATGCTTGATTATTTTATAGGTTGATATATAAAAGTTCATAATTAGTATAATTTATTTTCTTTGTGGATGGATTCCTACTTTGTAACACAAAGTTTGAATATATATTTAGTTTAGAATGTATAAGCATTATGAATACTAACATGTGACAGATTACTGATGTTGTACTTCAATAGAAAGTTTATAAATTATAAAATTGGTATTTGATCTAAATTATGTGTGAAATTTGATTTCCTTTGGCAACTTCACTGAATTTATGATCACTTTATATTTTTATTATTCATAACATGGATGCTTAGTAATTACATATCCAAATAAGAAAAATTGGATTTAGTTTCATGTGATACCTCCTCTTCTCTTTAACATATTTGAAGATACAGACACTATATCATCCTAAATTCTAAGTACCTATAATTAAATCTTTTTAACCCTTCTCTATATTACCTCTCTCTTTGGGGAGAAGCATTGAGGATTTGTGTTAACTCTTCTCAAAATATGTGCCTCCCCCATGAGAATAACTTAGTCAAATGTGACTATTCACCTCATGATACCTCACCTTCTATTCATTTCAAATACTCCCCCTTTAGGGATGAATCTTTAGTGAGTTATTATTACCCCCCTCCTACTATTTTCTTTATTCATAGAGATGTTCCAACTCTTTAGGATTCACCTATTAGGTATAAACCATTGGAAAATTATGTTAATTATCCTCTCCCCTATGAAATAACTTCATTGAAAGAAGATGATATTATATGGTAAAGGATACTAGTGTAATTGATATTTCTTCTATTCATTTCAATGGTCTTCCTTCTACAAATGAAGTATTAATGAGTTGTGTTTGTCCCTCTCTAAATTTTTTATTAATCATGAAGATACTTTAAAGAAAAGGAGAATATCCTTGATGACCCCCCTACCATAAATAAAACCTTTTAGAACAAAGAGCCTAACCAAGTTAATATTGTTTAGGTTTTGGGTAGTGAAAAAGCCTAATATTATTGTCCATTTTTATCAAGGCACCTCTCAACCTCAAAATAAAAAATTTATTGTGGTAAAGGGTTCCTGAAAACATTATTAGCATGTGGTTATCACACATATAATACAAGAAATAATATACAACCTACCCATTTAGTTGTGCCTCCTTCTCTTCTAGCTTCTCAACTAGTGCTCCCTTTGGCACCCTATCTTCCTCAAAATCTTGAAAACAAATATGATAGTAGAAAAACTTGACACTAGTCTTGCCAAGATATATCTTTTGGAGCTCATTAAAACTTCATCTACATATCATGAAGCATTACAATAAGCCTTAAAAACCATGACTATTCCACCTCCTATGAAAACTAATATAACTTCATTATTGGAATGTATGAATGCAACCAACACTCAAGCTAAGATTGTGGTTTCTCAAGATGATTTTCATTCTAAAGGAATTCAAGATTAACATGAATCTCCATTGTTTGTTATTCATATTAATGGTAATGTCATTTTAAGAACCTTAATTGATAATGGATCAGGTTTTAATTTTTGTAGCGTATTTTTTTGAATAAAATTAAGGTGGATACTTCCTTTATTCAACCTAATTATATTCATCTGTAGCTATGACAATGTTGCTAAAATAATCTAGGTGTTATAATCTTACACATTAAGGTAGGTCCTATTATTTTACCCACACCTATTCATTTCATGCCTAATACTCTCACTTATAATATTGTATTGGGATGACCATGGTTACATGCCATGTGAGATGTTCCTTCAAATATTCATAACAAAGTGAAATTTATCTTGTACCATATAAAATTATAATCACCTCATTCATGAACAATTTTATGTATGTTTAGAACCCTCTTTAGTACCTTGCACTATAGTTTGCATTATAGGTCTTCACATAAGAACTTAATGAACACCTAAATTCAAATTTTAATCTTCTCTATCTTTAATCTTTTGTAAAATTGAGGTAATTTCATGTTCCTAAGAAAGATCCTCCCCTTTTGATCCAATCTAATATTTTGTTTCATCTCCTAGGCCCTATTACAAATTTTGTGGCCTTTTTCTTATCTCCCAACCCAAGAATTAGATGTTCGCCTGAGACCCATATCCTATGGCTACCTAGGACCTCCTAGATAAATTTGGCCCTTTTTCCTAGGGTACACAATGTTTGGAACATTCTGCACCTGGGTGTGGAACATTTCAAACATTCTACACCTTGGGTTTTGGGTTCAAATTTGAATTGGGACTCGGGTTGACATTTTGGAAGTATTCCCAGATCTACAGTCAGCCTCCACATCTAGATCTTTCTAATTTTCTATGAAAGAAAGCATACTTCATTTATAGAATATGAAATCAATTTCAAGGTGAAGGCCCCAATTTGAATCTATCTCATTAAGTTAAGGCTTGTGGAATCAAATTTATAATTGATCTTCATCAAGTAAATCTCTCAATAATGGATCATTCTATCAAGGATCATTATAGGAGATCTTCACCATTATATCAATTCATGAACTCTTTTTGTCATAAAATATACATCCAACTATGGAGTTTCAAATTGGTTGTGAATGTTATTAGGAGACTACCGACTGCTGATTGTATTGTACTCTTCCTCTCTAGGATTGGCTATAGGTTCTTGTCATTTTTTAGATCTAGAATTTTGTGGTTCATATTTTTCTCTCTACATTTTAGATCTATGTTTATTTTTTTCTTTCAATCACGTATACATTAATTGTTCATTACATTTAGGGTTTACTCTAATGCACTAGGGTAGACTCTTTATACACTTTTATCATAGCAATTTACACACGCACACACACACACACACACACTTTTATCTTTGATTATCAACTATTTGTGGAGGTGGAAATCACCAAAATAGGGGGTTGATTAAGGAAAACCCTTAAATAGCCACCCACACACACAAACTCCCAGATTTGAAAGTTTAGAAGACTATAGAATATGCTAATAGTGCATAGGAGGCATCTCAGGACTAAGATAGGTAGTCTGCAATTTGTTCAAGAGCAAAACCATGGGTGCAAAATTTTTTGAACATTTTGCACCCTCATAAAAATAGTGAAAATTTTAGGGATTGCTAATTATAGTGCAAGGATCTTGGATCTATAGTAATAGGTGTCTATGGTACAACAAAAGTCTAAAAATAAGATTTGAAGCTCTATCATCCATATTTCATTACAAATGCACACATTTAATTTCTATTTTCCTATTTAGCATTAGTATTTACATATTTGGATAGATTTAATCATTGAGTAGGGTATGTGGAAGATCATGGTATACCAACCTATGGCCTTAAGTGGCAATGAAAATTTAGAAAATTAGGGTTAGTCAACTAGACATAAAAAGTTGAAAATCTTATCAACCTTATGTGATAAAGTTGTAAGAACAAAATTTGTAGGAAATTAAATGTAGTTTCTAAACTACTAGCCCTTGTCTGAAAAAAATTAATCTAATTGTTCAATATTTTAGATTTATATGCATTAGTACAAAAAATTTAGGAAAAGGATAAAAAGTACATGTATGTCTGACCACCTTAGTCACAATCAAATGATGATATATTTTCACAAGATTCTAAATATAAGTAGTAGACTCATGCCCGGATGTGACACATATTTTTGTGTAATATTTTACCAAATAAATAATTAATTATGAATTTTCTGCTACAACTTATTCAAAATAAAAAAAACTCTTATGTCTGACCACCTTAAATAATTCTAAACTTTACAAAATTGTAAACTTTTTTTTCTTATAGTAGGCAAAGCATGGAATGTGATGCAAGTTTTGGATTTCAAAAAGGTTAAACCGTTTGAAAGTTGTGGTTTTTTTTCAATCAGTCTATCAATTAGGACTTTAGAGATAACTCAACTAGAAAATAAGTAATAATTACTTACTGAACTTGAATTCTGACAGCAATTATATTGATGGAAAGTTGATAATGTCCTAAGAAACCCTTTTCATTTCATCAATTTTGGGTGAAGAAAGGTCGTCAGCAACATTGTCTAAGTCTGTAGATTAGAGGAAATATGGTGAACACGTCATTTGTGTTGACCATCCACTTTTGGCATTGGAAATTCAAAACCCAAAGCATATATCAAGCCTAATCGTATATCTAATATCTCCCGCCCAAATACAACATTTTGATTTCAAACCTCTTTTCAATTTTATGATTCATATTTTTTCAATTTTATGGTTTTATATTTTTAGTTTATATATTACAAATTTTACTTGTTTTAATATTAATATTAGATGGTAATAGCATTAGTATTATATAATTATTTAAATATTAGTATTATATTATTATTTATTCCTCTATTTTACAATAGTATAATATTAGTATTAATTATTTATTAATGTTTATAGTATAACAATAATACCTAGGAGAGAGAGAGTAGGAACTGTAGAGAGAGAGGGAGTAGGAAGTCTCTCTCTCTCTCTCTCTCTCTCTCTCTCTCTCTCTCTCTAGCAGGTAGAGAATATTAATATGATATTATTGTTAATATAATAATAATATTAATATTAATATAAATATAATATTAATATTAAGATAACATTAATATATTGTTTAAATATAATAGTAATACATAAAGTAAAATAAAAATAGGATGAAAATGAAAAGCTTGATTCTAAATTTGGGCAGGAGATATCAAACATCCGATCATATCGGATATCCGATATTCTTTACTGGTATCCAAAAGAAAAAATTGATTCTTTGGGTCCCTGTCCAAGAAGCACATTTTTCTACAGAGAATTTCACTGGAAATTAGTTGTGAAAGACAAAAAAACACTTTTTGACCCTTTTTTTTGGAATTTCTATATTATCAAAGGTTGCATCACCTTTTTGGTCTCACCATGGGGAGTAGTAGTCATCGAAAGCATAAACAAAAGAGGAAGATCACAAATAAAGAGATTGAAGTGTATAGAGAAATGGATAGGGTTGCCCATTGGAATAAGAGACAAGGTATGTTAAATTCTAATGAAGATGTGAGCTTAGGCCCACCTTTAAATGCGGTTTCAAGCATGAATTTGAAATGATTTATGACAATAATATTGAAAATGAGAATGTAGGGATTGAAGATGAAAATGTAGGATTTGAAAATGAACATGTAGATGTGGACAATGGAAGTGTGGGCATTGACAATGACAATCCACTATTTGAATATGAAGGAATTGACAATGATAATGGTGCACAAGAACCAAATCAGTGTTACACATCTCCAAATTATATGAGAAATGAAGTCCCTTGTGAGGAAGAAATA
>MU223371.1:960588-979108 GCA_018584345.1 Thuja plicata | reverse complement strand
TTTTTTTTTTTTTTTTCTAAAAATTTTTTTTAAAAAAAAAAAAAAAAATTAACATTGGTCGAAATTTCGACCAATGCCACGGCTCAATTCCACCAACGATTGGTCGAAATTTTGACCATTTCACTCAAGCTTTCGATGAGAATGCTATACTTTCCACCAATGGGATGGTCGAAATTTCGACCAATCGTTGGTGGAAGTATTGGTCAAAATTGCGACCAATGCACTAAAAAATGACAGCAATTTTAAGCCTAGGCTATAGTCAAAATTTCGACCTTTTCTTGGTCAAAATTTTGACGAATTATAAATACGTCAAAAATTTGACAAAAAAAGACCGACGAAAGTTTTCGTCATAAATTTGACCAATTACTGTCAAAATTTTGACCAAGTTTCGTCGAAATTTGAGGTCAAATCTACTAGTGTTTTAGATTGCTTACTATTCCAAAATAAACCCAAAAAATAAAGAAAGAAGTGTTAAACATTTCAACAATGCATAGGAACATAAAAGTTGCAAATTGAACTTTGTATATTGTTGATATCCCTGTTACAGCCCGTACACTCTAGGCATCATATCTGAACAATAGAGTCGCAATTACAAATAGGAAACCAAAAAATACCTTCCCCAAACTCTTTCAATAGGTTTGAGGGATTAGTTAAGTTTTAAGACAATAGAAGCTCCATTTCCCTCCTAAATGGCTATTAGTCGTTACTTTTCAAATATTTGAGTTTTTAAAAATATGGTTTTAAAATTTTGTAATTTGGAAATTAAGAACTCCAAAGGATTTCAAACGTCTAGGAGACCTATTTAAAGATAATATAAACCCCTAGAATATCCTAAACACATTGGGACACTAATGTTCCAAGTTAAATTCATTTAATCCTTTGAAGGATATAACTTATTCTTAATATGCAAATGCCATTTCATGACATTAAATCATTATTGGAGCCAATACACTATAGTTGATATGAATTGCATCACCTAGGACCCCTTTGGTCTCCCTAGACCTCTAATTTCCATTAGGTGCCCTCCATTCCTTCATAGTCTTCATGGTTTAGTTCATGGTCTTCATGTTGAACCTTGGTGCTCCTGCACCATAATGGAGCAGGTGCATGTGTAAAGAGAGCTCTAGTTATGGAGCAATTGAGGATTTCAAGTGTAGAAATCCTTGATGCTCATTCTATTTTTGGTTGGTGTACTTCAACATTTTCATAGGGGGGACTCTTGATTTAGCGGTGCGTAGATTATTTTGGTTGCTTGATCTGGGCACAATTGGAGATAATTTGGATTGTAAAACTGTGAAATATTCTTTAAAAATGCATTTATTTCAAAGCTCAGATGCTAGTATATGGACCATTTGGATACAAAAAGTTAGCTTGTTTTTGTCTGAGGTGTCTTCAGTGTGATTGGGATCAATGTGAGTCAAGTGATTGGGTCAATACATGGGTTCCACATTATCTAACTCCTTTATCTATCACACTCTCTGTAATAAATGATGACATGGATTGTTCACTTGACTATGACCATCTTTCAGATCTTCTATAGCCAGGACATGTTTTTGCATTGGTTGCACCACAGGGGAATGATGAGAGATCAGATTACTGGTTAGCATGTTGTGTACGAGGAAAGAAAAAACTTGCACAACCGATGACAAATGATGATATGTTCACATATCCAACAGGATCACATGTTGTTGCGGGAACATGGTTGTGCACATACATGATTAGAAATAATGGTATTCCCATGTTTGAAGACTACAAGAAGTACAAAACCATTCTCATGTATTCACACCTTGTTATAGAAACCAATGTTAAGTTGCTGAGACATCAAGGAAAACAAAAGATAAAGTAACTTTGGACTATTAGTACTACTGATCATGAAGCAATATTGAATACCCTCAAGAAGAGAGATGATCCTTTAGGCACACTTCATTAGGTAAGTAGAACTCACTGTAAGGTTTTCCATGTCGATTACAGTTACGTTCAATACATGTTGATTGTAGTTTTCTATTTTAAACTTGGCCAATAAACTTGTTTTTGTATGTGGATTATAAGTGTAGTTGGATACATATATGATAGATGTAGGAGATTGAGATGTGCATTTGAATAGCCCAGATCTTTTATGAAGGTAAAATTCACTATGCATTGGCTAGTCATGTTCGTTGGTTCATTTAGTTACTTATAAATTCATAATGTTTTTGGCTTGACCTATAAACTTATTTTTTTCTTGTGCCTTCCAATTGCAGGGATTGGAATGTAGATGCCATAAAGTACCATGTGTTAAACTTATGCACTTTAGGAGCAGAAATGACACTTAAATTTTTGATATATATAGTTCTATATCTAAGATTTTGAAATTCTATATCTTAGACTTTTGATAACATTGATATAGTATAAAACCTGTATAATGATGAAATACATGCAAGAATGCAAATATTTGACAAAAATTTGTCAAGGATTTATTTCAAATGTGTTAGATAAGATGTCTTATAAATTCTTGTATAATAAAATATAAGGATTTTTTGAATGTTTTCAAAGTCGTAAAGTATAGATCCGTACAATTTCAAAAAGTTACATAATTACATGAAAAATTTATCTGTATATAGAACACCTTTTTCTGGTTTTACTTCAAAATATCCCAAAGGTCTTGGAAATTAATTTTATGATCAAAGAGTACTAGTTGGGGCAACACTTTTCCCAAAATGACAAGTCTTGCAACATTGGACAACTCCTCTAACTTACGATGCCTCACTTTGGCTTGGAAGGGCTAATTACGACACTTAATGAAGTACCTATCAAACCTTGAACTCAACTAATATAACACTTGCGATAACTTGGAGCTCGCGAGAGAATATCATTTATCCATTTTTGGTTCTTGAAACAATACCCATGAAAAGTTATGGGGAATCGAGCATCTAGTCTATGTTTCTGTGCCCGTCACATACCACTAAGAATTCAAGAGCGTCAAGAACCATTCATTGTGGGACCAAACCATTAGCTCCATTGGGTCCATTTGGTCACATAAATGCTAGGGGAGACCTTTCATCACTCGCATAGCACCAAGAATGTTTTGACGCATGTCAGACCAAAGTGTTCCCAAGGTGCACTAAGCCAAATTTGGCAGCAATGTTTGGAGATCCATATCTCAGACCTCGTGAGAGATATCAAAGATCTATGAAGTGAAAAAGGACCATCTTGGGAAGGCCTAAAAGCACGCTTCTCAGTTCATTGCTTCTTAGTTGAAAGTTGCTCAATTGTCCATCTTTCCAACTATTTGTCATGGGACCAAACCATCATCTCCATCAGCTCTAGTTTCTCAGGTAAATGCTAGGGGAGACCTTTCTTCACTCACATACACCAAGAACATTTTGGCGCATGTCGGACTGAAGTGTTCCCAAGGTGCATTAAGCCAAATTTGGCAGCAATTTTTGGAGATCCATATCTCATATGTCGTGAGAGATATCAAAGATCTGTGAAGTGCACAAGGACTATTTTGGGAAGGCCTACAAGCACATGGATCAGTTCTAGGAGATTGCACTCTGATTCCATTTGGCGACTGGATCTCAGTTGGTGCAAAAAGTGTCATTGTTACTCAGTTGAAAGTTGCTCAATGATGCATCTTTCATACCATTCATCGTGGGATCAAATCGTTAGCTCCATTGACTCTAGTTGGCTGGGTAAACTCTAGTGGAGACCTTTCTTCACTCATGTAGCACTAAGAACATTTTGGCAGATGTCAGACCGAAGTGTTCCCAAGGTGCACTAATCCAAATTTTGTAGCAATTTTTGGAGATCCATATCTCAGACCTTGTGAGAAATATCAAAGATCCATGGAGTGTACAAGGACCATCTTGGGAGGGCCTACAAGAATGTGGCTTGATTATGGTGGATTCCACTCTGATTCTATTTGGCGAGCAGATCTCTGTTGGTGCAAAAAGTGACATTGTTGCTCAGTTGAAAGTTGCTCAATGGTGCATCTTTCAAACCATTCATTGCGGGACCAAACCTTCAGCTCCTTTGGCTCTAGTTGTCTGGGTAAATGCTAGGGGATATCTTTCAAAATATTTTTCATGGGACCAAACCATCAGCTCCATCAGCTCCAGTTGGTCAGGTAAATGCTAGGGGAGACCTTTCTTCACTCATGTACACCAAGAACATTCTGGCGCATGTCAAACCGAAGTATTCCCAAGGTGCACTAAGCCAAATTTGGCAGCAATTTTTGGAGATCCATATCTCAGACCTCGTGAGAGATATCAACAATCTGTGAAGTGCACAAGGCCTACAAGCATGTGGCTCAATTCTGGGAGATCCCACTCTGATTCCATTTGGTGACTAGATTTTGGTTTGGTGCAAAAAGTGACATTGTTTCTTAGTTGAAAGTTTCTCAATGGTGCATCTTTCAAACCGTTCATTGTGGGACCAAACTGTCAGCTCCATTGGCTCTAAGGTGCATGAGTAAAGAGAGCTCTAGTTAAGGAGCAATTGAGGATTTCAAGTGCAGAAATCCTTGATGCTCATTCAATTTTTGGTTGGTGTACTTCAACATTGTTAAAAGGGAGACTCTTGATTCAGCGGTGCATAGATTATTTTGGTCGGTTGATCTAGGCACAATTGGAGATAGGCTGGATTGTCAAACCATGAATGATTCTTCAAAAATGAATTCATTTTGAAGCTCAGATGCTAGTATTTGGACCATTTGGAAATAAGAGTTGGCTTGTTTTTGTCTGAGGTGTCTTTAGTGAGATTGGGATCAATGTGAATCAAGTGAGTGGGTCAATATGTGGGTTTCTTATTATCTAACTCCTTTATCTTTCACACTCTTTGTAATAAATGATGACATGGATTGTTCACTTGACTATGACCATCTTTCAGATTTTCTATAGCCAGGACATGTTTTTGCATTGGTTGCACCACAGGGGAATGATGAGAGATCAGATTACTGGTTAGCACATTGTGTATGAGGAAAGCATAAACTTCCACAACCGACGACAGATGATGATATGTTCACATATCCAACTGGATCATATGTTGTTGCAGGAACATGGTTGTGCACATAAATTATTAGAAATAATGGTATTCCCATGTTTGAAGGCTACAAGAAGCACAAAACCATTCTCATGTATTCACACCTTGTTATAGAAACTAATGTTAAGTTGCTGAAACATCAAGGAAAACCAAATATAAATGAACTTTGGACTATTAGTACTACTGATCATGAAGCAATATTGAATACCCTCAAGTAGGGAGATGACCCTTCAGGCACACTTCATTAAGTAAGTGGAACTCACTGTAAGGTTTTCCATGTTGATTACAGTTACGTTCAATACATGTTCATTGTAGTTTTCTATTTTAAACTTGGCCAATAAACTTGGTTTTGTGTGTGGATTGTAAGTGTAGTTGGATACATATATGATAGATAAAGGAGATTGAGATGTGCATTTGATTAGCCCAAATCTTTAATGATGGTAAACTTCACTATGCATTCGCTATTCATGTTCTTTGGTTCGTTTAGTTACTTATACATTCATAATCTTTGTGTCTTGACCTATAAACTTATTTTTTTCTTGTGCCTTCTAAATGCAGGGATTGGAATGTAGATGCCATCAAGTACCATGTGTTAAACTTATGCACTTTAGGAGCAGAAATGACACTTAAAATTTTGATATATATAGTTCTATATCCAAGATTTTGAAATTCTATATCTCAGACTTTTGATAATATTGATATAATCAAACCTGTATAATGATGAAATACATGCGAGAATGCAAATATTTGACAAAAAAATTTTAAGGCTTTATTTAAAATGTGTTAGATAAGATGTCCTGTAAATTCTTGTATATTAAAATATAAGGCTTTATTGAATGTTTTCAAAGTAGTAAAGTATAGATCCGTACAATTTCAAAAAGTCACAGAATTACATGAAAAATTTATCTATATATAGAACACCTTTTCTAGTTTTACTTCAAAATATCCCAAAGGTCTTGCAAATTAATTTTATGATAAAAGAGTACTAGCTGGGGCAACACTTTTCCCAATAGGACAAGTCTTGCAACATTGGACAACTCCTCTAACTTACGACGCTGCACTTTGGCTTGGAAGGGATAATTGGGGAACTTAATGAAGGAAGTACCTGTCAAACCTTGAACTCGACCAATATAACACTTGGGATACCTTGGATCTCATGAGAGAATATCATTTATCCATTTTTGGTTCTTGAAACAATACCCATCAAAAGTTATGGGGAATCGAGCATCTAGTCTATGCTTCTCTGCCAGTCACATACCACTAAGAATTCAAGAGAATCAAGAACTGTTCATTATGGGCCCAAATTTTCAGCTCCATTGGCTCCATTTGGTAACATAAATTATAGGGGAGACCTTTCATCACTCATGTAGCACCAAGAATGTTCTGACGCATGTCGGACCAAAGTGTCCCCAAGGTGCACTAAGCCAAATTTGGTAGCAATGTTTGGAGATTGATATCTTGGACCTCATGAGAGATATCAAAGATTTGTGAAGTGTGAAAGAACCATATTGGGAAGGCATACAAGTACACATCTTGGTTCTAGGAGATTCCACTCTGATTCCATTTGGCGACCATATCTCAGTTCATACAAAAAGTGTCATTGTTGCTTAGTTGAAAGTTGCTCAATGGTCCATCTTTCAAACTATTTGTTGTGGTACCAAACCATCAGCTCCATTAGCTCTAGCTGATCAGGTAAATGCTAGGGGAGACCTTTCTTCACTCATGTACACCAAGAACATTTTGGTGCATGTCAAACCGAAGTGTTCCCAAGGTGCACTAAGCCAAATTTGGCAGCAAGTTGTGGAGATCCATATCACGGACATCATGAGAGATATCAAAGATCTGTGAAGATCACAAGGACCATTTTTGGAAGGCCTACAAGCACATGGCTTAGTTCTGGGAGATTCCACTTTGATTCCATTTGGTGACCGAATCTCGGTTAGTGCAAAAAGTGTCATTGTTGCTCAGTTGAAAGTTGCTCAATGGTGCATCTTTCAAACCGTTCATCATGGGACCAAACCGTCAAATCCATTGGCTCCAATTGACTAGGTAAATGCTAGCAGAGACCTCTCTTTTCTCATGTAGCACCAATAACATTCTGGCACATGTCAGACTGACGTGTTCCCAAGATGCACTAATCCAAATTTGGTAGAAATTTTTGGAGATCTGTATCTCGGATCTCGTGAGAGTTATCAAAGATCCATGAAGTGCACAAGGACCATATTGGGAGGGCCTACAAGCATGTACCTTGGTTTTGGGATATTCCACTCTGATTCTATTTGGCGATCAGATCTCCGTTGGTGCAAAAAGTGACATTGTTGCTCAGTTGAAAGTTGCTCAATGGTGCATCTTTCAAATAGTTCATTGTGGGACCAAACCTTTAGCTCCTTTGGCTCTAGTTGTCTAGGTAAATTCTAGGGGAGACCTTTCTTCACTCGTGTAGCACCAAGAACATTCTGGCACATGTCAGACCGAAGTGTTCCCAAGGTGCACTAAGCCAAATTTGGCAGTGACTTTTGGACATTCATATCTCGGACCTCGTGAGAGATATCATCAATCTGTGGAGTGCATAAGGGCCATCTTGTGAAGGCCTAAAATCACATGGCTCAATTCTAGGAGATTCCACTCTGATTCCATTTGGAAACCAGATTTTGGTTTGGTGCAAAAAGTGACATTGTTGCTTAGTTGAAAGTTGCTCAATGGTGCATCTTTCAAATGGTTCATTGTGGGACCAAACCATCAGCTCCATTGGCTCAATTTTCCCGATTAAACACTATGGGAGACCTTTCTTCACTCACATAGAACCAAGAACGTTCTGGCGCATGTTAGACCGAATTGTTCCCAAGGTGCACTAAGCCCAATTTGGCAATGATTTTTGGAGATCCATATCTTGGACCTCATGAGAGATATCAAAGATTCATGAAGTGCACAAGTACCATCTTGGGAAGGCCTATAAACATGTGGCTTGGTTTTGGGAGATTCCACTCTGATTCTATTTGGCGATCAGATCTCAGTTGGTGCAAAAACTGACATTATTGCTTAGTTGAAAGTTGCTCAATGGCACATCTTTAAAACTGTTCATTGTGGGACCAAACCATCAGCTCCATTGGCTCCAATTGGTTGGGTAAACACTAGGGGAGACCTTTCTACACTTGTGTAGCACCAAGAACATTCTTGTTCATGTCAGACCGAATTGTTCCCAATGTGCACTAAGACAAATTTGGCAGCGATTTTTGTAGATCCATATATTGGACCTCATGAGAGATATCAAAGATCCATGAAGTACACAAGGACCATCCTAGGAAGGCCTACAAGCATGTGTCTTAGTTCTAGGATATTCCACTTTGAATCTATTTGGTTATCAAATCTCGGTTGGTGAAAAAATTGACATTGTTGCTTAGTTGAAAGTTTCTCAATGGTGCATCTTTCAAACTGTTTGTAGTGGGACCAAACTGTCAGCTCCATTAGCTCTAGTTGGCCTGGTAAATGCTCAAGGATACCTTTCTTTTCTCGCATAGCACCAAAAATGTTCCAGCGCATGTCAGACCAAATTGTTCCCAAGGTGCACTAGGCCAAATTTGGTAGCAATTTTTGGAGATCCATATCTTGGACCTCGTGAGAGATATCAAAGATCCATGAAGTGCACAAGGACCATCTTGGGAAGGCCTACAAGACTGTTTCTCAGTTCTAGGAGATTCCACTCTGATTCTATTTGGTGATCAGATCCCGGTTGGTGCAAAAAGTGATATTGTTGCTTAGTTAAAAGTTGCTCAATGGTGCATCTTTCAAACCGTTTGTCATGGGACCAAATCGTCAGCTCCATCAGCTCTAGTTGGCCAAGTAAATTCTTGGGGAGACCTTTCTTTTCTCGCATAGCACCAAGAACATTCTAGCACATGTCAGACTGAAGTGTTCCCAAGGTGCACTAAGCCAAATTTTGTAGTGATTTTTGGAGATCCATATCTCAGACCTCATGACAGATATCAAAGATCTGTGAAGTGTACAAGGACCATCTTGGGAAGGCCTACAAGCATGTGCTTCAGTTCTGGGAGATTCCACTCTGATTCTATTTAGCGATCGAATCTCGGTTGGTGCAAAAAAGTTACATTGTTTCTTAGTTGAAATTTTCTCAATGGTGCATCTTTCAAACCTTTCATTGTGGGACAAAACCATTAGCTCCATTAGCTCTAGTTGGTTGGGTAAATGTGAGGGGAGACCTTTCTTCACTCGTGTAGCACCAAGAATATTCAGGCGCATGTCAGACTGAAGTGTTCCCAAGGTTCACTAACAAAAAATTTGATTTCAACCCAACAACTCGAATCAAGGTTTCTAATGCCACAAGAGACTTAATTCAAACATATTTAGAAGGAATCAACTGACTATAGAGTCCTATTCTATGGATTATGCACAAAATGCTTGAAATTTGCTAGGAGACCTAGTTCACTATTTTAGAACATCAACGACCTTCCAAAACCCTCAACTCCTAAAAGTTATGAATCACTTGGAAAAAAAATGGGCTTTTCAAACACCCTTTATCAATATTTCCAACATATGCAAAGAAAGAGGTAGGTTGTTTTGGACCATAACTTGCTTTTATAACTTTGAGACCTAAAATGCACAAATATAGGCAAAATTACAAAGGAACTAGATCATAAACTTAACCCCAAGACTCCCACTCTTCAATAGTAGTTAATTATGTCATAAAAAACCCAAATATGAAATTAATTAGTCGCATACCCTTGGGAACATCAAAATCCCCAATTTATGAATGAATGAGCGAGTTTGACAGTATTTAAGGGTTGCATGCATGGTGCATGGTTATAGCAGAAGAGGATATGGCCATTGGAGGGGGTAATTTTGTGTTTGAATCCATGTTAGGATGGTATAAGGATGGTGAATCATCGATTTATGTAAGGCTATGTGTTGGGAGGTCATACATTGACCAAGCCCTAGATTTTAAGGGTTGTTGAGAAGAAAATTAGGGATTTTGCACTTAGAGAGGTCTTATAATAAAATTAGTTGTAGAATCCATAGTTTGGGGTTATTTTATGACTCTATTAAAAGTATCAACTCCTAGGGTGAAGATGCATTAGTAGTTGCTTTGGAAAAGTAGTTGAATTAGCCCTCTTAGTTCTCTGATAGTGGCAAAGTTGAGTAGGATGGTCCAAAACACAAGGGGTCAATTCTAAGATATGTTAATGGGATTGAAAAAGAGTATTTAGATATGTGATTGGTTTTTTCATTTTTTTGGAACTATTTTGAGAAAATATTTTAAAACCCTTGTTGTTGTACTACTATGACAATGTATGACTAGACAGATTTGTGAAGGAGACATAATGTCTTGAAGGCAAAGTTTGTGGCTTGGTATATGGGTGAATCAAGTGTTTTGGGTTCCTTAGAGGAGTTAGGATCACCTATGAAAGAAAGGTTTATGGTTGTGGTTGCAGAATCCTATTAAATGAAGGATGCATAACATGGAGTTTGGAGCATGATTGAATGGTAGGAGTATGAAGAAGTATGAAGAAGCGCATTACATTGACTGCAAGGATTATAAACAAAGCATGAAAAGTAATTTTAGATCTATTCAAACATGGTGTAACACCAAAATAATAACATTAATAAAATGAAAACCAAATCTATAAAGGATCAAAGGTTGTCTCAGTGGGCATGCCACATGTGTGAATGAAGGAGATTGAAAACCAAATCAGAGGTTTAGTCATCCCAACATCAGAAAAATGGAGTCTTTCAAATAAAAATATGTAAAATAAATGTTAAATAACATAATGAATTTGACATAACATTAATCAATTTCACTCCTATCTACCCTGAATCTTGCAATCAACATTTTGGTGCTCTCAAAAGTATAGTGCACTAGATGGCTAATGGAGAATGAAGATGTAGTATAAAAATAATACGTACATACAATGCATGGAAAAGATATAATATAAAAATGAACATGCATACATAAATACAATGAATGACAAATACATAATATGAAAATAATACATACATACAACACATGCCAAAGATATAATATGGAAATGATACATACTAGTACACATGAAAAAGATAAAATAATCAGGAATGAACATGTACATATGTATATATGAAATAGTTTTGTACAAAATGTGGCACATGCCATCTCAAAAAATTTACAAAATCAGTTCATATCTAGATACAATATGGCATACGCCATCTCAAAATGTGCCATATGGCATCTCAACATAAGAAGTTCAACTACAAATATTTCTAGGACATTCTATTCTACTCGCAGATGATCAAAGTGAATTCTCTTTGAACTACTCAAAACTGAAACACAAGGTTAGATTACTTAATTTATATGGTTTCTACAAATAATAAATAAAAATTTAAAATCATAGTCAACAATAATAAATAAAAAAAATTAAATTGAACTCTCGTGCACCTCGCCTCTTAGTCTCGTCATGCAGTCAGGCGACCTAATATATGTATTTAGTTGTGAAGGGACAATGCCACCAATGTCAACTCTGACTTGTATATATGTTTGCGAACATGAGATTGATGTAAGAATTATACTATTTAATGTTAAATCCTTGGTAGAAAATACATATTTTAAATATAACTCAATTAACATCAAAACTTACCTCTATTGAACTTTCTTCAAGAAATGTCGGTTTGGTGAATTAGTGATACAAACCCTTTGCGTGGTACCTCCATCAAACTAGGGGTGACCTACAAAAGTCAAACAGATAAGTTTCATACAATCATGACTTGATCATATTAAATATATACTTGATAGTAAACTATACACAAATAAATTTATAAATATACATACTATGGGGCTATTACTGCGAATTGAGATGCCTATGACTCTATCATGACAAACCGGTCTCACGACATCATCAAACACCACCCTCTGTCAAATAAAACATGTAATTAAAATTGAGTACGCACAAGTGACAAGTATACATGTATGCATAATCAATCTAAAATACTTAATTACCTTCCCATTGTCAACACCAGACACCTAAACCCCCCTCACATTGCTCACCACTGGTAAATGGTGAAACCTGCATCAGTATGTAATAAGATGATCATAAAAATTAGAAAATACATGTATAAAATATTATAATAAATGGAAACCTATGAGTACTTTAAAATGTATGTACCATGGAAGTGTCAAGGACAAATAAAATGGTCGAGAGCATGGACCCCTCCACCTATGCCATCTCCTCCTCTATCATCAACTGGACATAAATGAAACATGTAAAAAAACATAAGTGGGCAATTATTATAAGAAAATTCTATTAAAAATATGAACCTTTAAAATAAATACAATGTAACAAGTTAACTGTTTACTCTTACCATAATATTAGGAGTCCATGGCTCTATATGCCCCTGATGCACATCTCCATGGGGTGCTTCAATTCCTATAGTGTGTTGTGTAGTATCGTCCACCTCGAACACATAGTTATATGCATCACTATTATTCAGGGGACCCAAGCACATATTCTTGCACATAATAGAATTATGAGGCACACAAACATGTGAGCTTGTGGAGGATGTGGAATGGCTAGAAGCATCAGTATGAGGAGGCAATAATGCCACACTCTGCCTAATGAGTAGATCACTCAAGGCGTGAATGGCTTGAATAGTCTATGAGCAGGCCTCAGCCATAATGTCAGGATGCTGCACTGTGGGAGGTGGTGAAATCTCAGGAGGGGGGACATATGTGTGGGATTTCACCCACTATGCCCCTAGCCTACCTTGGGGAGTGCCTAGGCCATCGCCCTGGTTCTGTCTCATGCTCCAGTAATTTACTTTGTGACTGAGCACAAATTCAGCATACAATTTTCGTATGAAATAGAATGGGACATCCAAATTGATGTGGGATGGTCTATTAAAAACCATCCACCAGCGATCCCAAAAGTTGTCACATTTTGCATCATTTGTACACCATTTAATTGACATCTTGGATTTTTTAGGGTCCACTTTTAAACCAGTTTTGGGATCAAAAACAATGTTACATATGTCATGTTTTGTTATGTTTAGATCCATAACTTGATCGTAGTCAAGCCCATCATCAAATTGGGTGTGCATGAATTCACGCCAAAGAAGTGCAACATTGTGTTGTTCTGTGAGTTTCACCATACTCTCAATAATGGAGTTCAACATGGAAAACATGGGATGCAAGGTGGAGATATTCACATATGTGTTCTGATATCCTCTAAGCTATTTAGATTATCTCCTATGAGATCCTCTATTGGTCGAGAGTTTGAGAATGGTTGGTCTTCTGAAGGCAGGGGATTGTTTTGAGGTGGTTCTAGATTGTTCACAGACTAAGAGGGAGGGCTTTCAAATTGGTCTAAATCCATGCCTGCTTCAAAACCAATATCAATTTCAACTCTATTTTATAATCAATTTTAAAAAACAATACACAATATCATATAAAACCTAGTTTTTTTTTTAAATAATAGATTTCAATGCAAAAACAAAAAATAAGAATGAAACTACATAATTTCACTTACCTAATGTACTATAGCCAATCTGATATCAGATTCCTTTCTGATATATGAGTTGGTTGGCTTGGCTTCGCTGCTTCAACATTTTCACAATGAAAATGTTGAACGTAGCCGCTAGCAACAATTGTGAAAATGTTGAACGTAGCCGCTAGCAACAATTTATTATTACTAATGAATATCGAATATAAGATATTCGATATCATCAGACATCCAATATTATTGAACATCAGATATTATTAGATATTCGATAAAGCTTTAGCTTTGGCTTTTGGCTTGGCCAGGTGTACTGACACCCAGACCTACTCAAAAGTCAACAAAATTTTGGGTGCGCTTTTGGATGAGTGAAAAACTAATTGTTCCACATTGCAAGTTTTTGTCACCATGATTCTACACAAACCTAGTAATTCTTTAATACTCATCTTCTTTTCCAATTTTAAGCAACAAAGAAATAAAAACCCCTTTTGACCCAAATCTAGAACTAACATCACTTCCTCTATTCTTGTGGTGTTGATTCAATTTGAATTGAAGATACTTCCTATTCTAATGTTCCTTATAAATTGGGGAGAATCTAGATCTTATTAGGTGATCCCCATTTTCTACTACACATTTTGGTTACCACGTCTCTTTCATGAATTTTACCTTTTGATTTGGTTAGTTAGATTTTTCATGTTTGTTTTCATTAATCATAAAAATAATAAGAAATATTGCATTTTCTTTACATTTAGTGTTACTTTAGTTATATTTAAATTTTGTATATCAAAAGAAGAAGATTCACCATTTTCCTTGCTTAATTAGTGATAGTTTACTTTTACTATTTGTACAATGTCCAATTTCTTTCTACGAAATTTTAGAGCCTTTGATGAGTCGTTTAGTAGTGAAGACTTTGATATGTTATATGAAACTCTTGATGACTTCATTTATACTCAATTTTCCTCTATGATTCATAAACCTTCATTTTGTCAAATATTTCTTAGTTTGTTTCCCATGAATACCTACATTAACAATGTCAAAGAACCAAAGGTCATTTTTCACTTTTCTGAAGAAAATCATTCACCAATAGTAAAATCTATGATTTTTGTTAAGGGTTTTAATGAATCTAGAACCTTTCAAACTCCTAACAATTCAACCATAACTTTTCAAGGGAAGCCAAAAAGGCCTTTGGATCTTGTTAAGTAATACCAAGTACTTTCTCATATATATCACACTAGGAACATCCTCAACCTACTAATCTAGTTGTTTCAAATCCCCTACCTGATTATCAACCCGTGCTTCCCTTAACACTTTATCTATCTTCTAATCTTGGAAGGTAATATGATATAGTAGAACAATTAAGTGTTACTTTTGCTAAGATCTCCCTTTAGGAACTTCTCCAAACCTCTCCTACTTATCAAGATGTCTTTAAAAAAGCATTAACAAACTTGACCATACCATCTTTAGTGTAACCCAATATTACTTTCTTATTGAAAAGTATGCATGCTACTAATGTTAAAGTGCAAATTGTCTTTTCTCAAGATGAGTTTTTTCCTAAAGAAATTCAAGATCAACGTGACTCTTAAATGGTTGAGGTCCTTATAAATGGAATTCTTATTGGCAGGACATTATTTGATAATGGTTAAAGGTTCAATGTTTGCAACATTGATTTTCTAAAAAAATTAAACACAGATCTTTCCACAATAAATCCTAATTTTATTCCTATGCATGAATTTGATAATGTGGCTAAAAAAACTGAGTATCACCACTCTACCTGTTAAGGTAGGACCTATTGTTTTATCAACTCCTATCCACGTTATGCTTGAGGCTCTTAATTACAATCACCTCTTAGGTAGACCATGGTTACATTCCATGCCTAGCGTGCCTTCAACACTTCAATGCAAAGTGAAGTTTATTCATAATAGTACTATGTACATTCTGATGATAAAGTGAGAAACTATTTGCATACTTTATCAGATAGTAAGAACTTATCCTCTTTGACTCAACAAGAAAAAACTTCCTCTCCTAAAGATGATCCTCCACCTACTAGTGTTCGTTTGGATGATGATTGAGGATCCTTGGATTTCCCACCTTCTTTTGTCGGTGAATATAAGCTTCCTTATATAGAAACTATATAGAGTGAGCCCCATCTAGAACCTAAGAAGGTATCATCTCTCCCAAATCAACTTAGTATTAATTTTTTTGCTACCTATACTTCTAGTGAATCTCTTGAAATACTTGCAAAAGAATATTGTTCTGACATTGTGACTTATGAGGCACATTTGTCCATTCATGATATGGTTTCTAGTTATGGTCATATCTATCATCTTTAGGCTTTAAACAAGGTTTTAATTGTCAAGGATGTGGAATGCAAGAATAAGGAATTTAGGTTCCTTTAGGATATGATGACAATGAGCATTCTTTTGGTAGAATCTCATTGAAATCTTCTTGCTCCTATAAAGGACATAAGAAAGAATGAGATGAATCTTGTTGAAATGGGATTCTTTTACATTATAATCTTAGAATCTCACTTTCCTTAAAAAAAGTGAGATTCTTTTACATTTACTTAGAATCTCGTTGAAATGGGATTCTTTTACATTTCCTTAACAAAAGTGACATTGATTATAACTCTTGTTTTATCTCGTAGAAATCTTCTTACCAACTAGATAAAATAACTTTTCATCTTTTACTTATCTCTGGCTTTAACTTGTTGATGAGAACAATGTTAACAACTAGTTAAGTCTATCTTTAGCTCTGCCAACTAGGTATTTTGTCATTTTTGAACTCTAGTTAACTTCTATGTTTTAACTCTTTGATAGCTTCGGTCAACACTTAGTTTTCCTTGGGCTTCTCTGTCGGTGTTGTCTCGTCGGGTTATCTATCCTTCAAGGTTGTCTATTGGGTAACACTGTAATTTTGGCCGTCAGTTATGTTGGTGATCTGCTTGTCATTTTTCTTTCTCTGGCATCACTTTGACTTTGCTCTCAGGTTTCTCTATCCATCGAGTTCCACTAACCGTCGATGTTTGAAGTCACTTAGTGAATGCTGGTCTTTTATGCATTACTGAAAGCATAATATTTATCTCTATGATTCTCTCAAGTCTTTGAAACTTTGAATATAAACAATCATATTATATCAAGTTGACATCAATGAAAATATAATCCATTAACTGATTTAATGTCTTGCATTATATTTCTACATTTCGATGATCAACTTAACATCTTCAAACATTCAATCAGTTACATGTCATCAGATGTTGGTTCCTAAATCAATAGATTGGAAAGTTCTAAGAGTATACCAAACTCCATACTCAAACCTTTCAACTAATTTGGCCAATGAACAAGATTAACTAGATTAAGGTTGAATTCTCATACTCTTTAGGCTCTAGAGGACCTAGGCAGGTACACCTTCTCACCAACCGATTCTTTAGGCTGATGCTTTTTATATGAGATCTTATCTTCTATCTGTCTCATACTTATAATCCTTAAAAGTGGCATGCATCTTTGAAACAAATCAATTTACTATTTTCTTGATTATCTTCTACTACTACTTCTATTTTACTCCTATCTTATTATGCTTTAGTCTATCTTTCGTTTAGCACTAATTCTATGATTCCTATCGAAAACTACTTATCTTCTACTTCTCCTACTGAAATCCGTTTTCATTTTGAATTGAGTTATGTGTATTAAACTAGTGCCTTCTTCTCTATTGGACTATAGAGTCACCCCCTTCCATACCCTACACATAATTATGTGAGATACTTTTCAGGTTCACCACTTGGATGAACCTGCTAGCTATTCTAACTTTCAATACTATCTAATTATCATTTGCCACAATAATCAGTCTAGTTGAATTTAGCTTTTTCTTGAAAAGACCAATGAAAAAAGAAACATAAGGACATTAATCTCTCAAACGTATCTTGTTTATCAAACTAACATGACAATAAATAATTCTTCATACAAAGGTTTAAGAATGCGTTCACTTGTTTGAAATGAATATCACATAGAACTAGTATAAAACATAAATTTTCCACTACACAAATTGATAAGGAAAGGTACTAAAAACTTTAATTTATTTAATTTAGTGATGATGAAAGATATTATAATGTGATTCCATTTTATTTTGGTCCCGACCTTTGTTTAGAACTATACAATTTTTCATGTTCCAACATAAAATGATTAATAGCTTCATTAATAAACTTTGGTTTTCAATCTCATAAATATTTCTCAAATTTTAAGCTCGCTTTCAAAATTTTAAATGATTTGAATTTGGCCCAATAAATTTATGCATGAAGTTACTCCAAATATTTTGAGTGAAAACATTTTCTCTAGCCCTCATTAAGTCAACTTATCCCTCTATTTACTTCTTATAAATTATTGTAAAGAAGCAAAGGTGTGCAGAAACGCTTCCTACGCTAATCTTGAGAGGACGATTATACAAATTTCAACTTAAAGAATTACAGCGATTCAAAGAAACAAATTCAAGAGTATAAATGAAATAACCATAAACACATAACACTGTGATTATCGTGGGGAAAACCCTTACGGGATAAAATGTTGAAGTTGATGAAAAACTATCAACCCTACAACTCCCAAGAATAACCTGCATGCAAACACCTGTCACAGAAAGAGAGAAGCAAAAGCTATGGAGGCCAAAAGAAACAGATCTGTGAAAGAGGAAACATCCTCAATTGATTCAATAAAATTAGAATGGAATTGCATAAAAGGATTTTTTAATTGCAAAGTGATCAATCCTTATAAAGGAGATCAAAAACCTGAGATGGGTGAAGAAACCAAGGTTGGGTGAATAAACCAATGTTGGGTGAATAAACCAAGGTTGGGTGAAGAAACCAAGGTTGCATGAATAATTAATAAAAGAATCAATTATTGCATGCCTAAAGTTCAGCTTAAGTGAAATAGAGATAAAAGGGACTTAATAATTAAATCAAATAATGATTTAATTAATAAGTGAAAGGTGACTTAATAATTAAATCAATAATTATTTAATTAATAAGTGAAAATACCCTTTTA
>MU223371.1:931164-943920 GCA_018584345.1 Thuja plicata | reverse complement strand
TCAAGTAGAATGTGTAGTTATTCAAATCCCTACTAAAGGGCATTTGATCAAAATGTGCTTTAGCATGGACCTTTCAAGCTAGATATAAGACCATCACATTTCTACAAACAGGGTTTCATATATTTGCTGTCATGTTACTGCAATGAGAATGACTCTGCAAGAGGAGAAATTAGATCGACATAGAGATCAATGGGTATCAATATATTGTGTCTTAAATAGGGCCACTTGAAATGGTTGTATATTCAAAACTGCAAAATATGTGCACACCTTAAAACTTTGACACTTGAGTGGGGCATCCGATTTGATTGTGGGAAGCTGAACACGTGTAAATACATATTTATGAGAGGTGAGGACTCCTGAATAGTGAATTCACTTATTTATCATGTCATTCAAGGAAGCATTTTTCATTATATGGAATTCTAAATTTTGCAAAACTTTAGGGTTCCAATAGACGGTAAAATGAAAAGGTAATTGAGAGGTTTTTTTTTCTAGAGGTGATTTGGTCCTTTATGAAAAACAACACAACATTAATAGTGTACTTGAAGAAAAAGGATAATTCAATCCTAATTGTCTTGGTCCTTTCATTATGACAAATGTTTATGGTTGAGGTGCATATAAAAGAGTAGATATGAATGGATACCACATGAAGACCCCATAAATGCTATGCATTCTCTCTCTTTCTTTCTCTCTTACATTTAAATGTATGTTACTACTTTCTACACATAGAACATGTATGATAGATAGATAAGTTATTACTTTTCTATTTTATATATTATTTAGTTCATGAAAAAAATAATACTTAATTTTGTTTGTCTTGAATTCATTCTAGTAATGCCTGTTCTATTTTAAATAAGGATATTACTTTGTTGGTAACATACTTCTTAAATTTTCTCGGTGTATAATCTGCATTTGGTTAATGTGTTTAGTTAGGTAGTGTGGTCATTTTTGCATGGGTATATCATTTCCTCATCGAAGTTGTATTTAATTAGGTAGTGTCCTGATTAAATCACATGTATAACATTTGTGTCCTTTTTGCATTGATTTTTTATCAATCATAATGAGATTAAATTCTACCATATACATTTATCATCATATTTGCAATTTCTTTAATAAAAAATAAAACTATATAAAGTTTATTGCATTTATGGAATTCAAAACATGTAAAACATCTTTATAACATGACATAAACATATATTTATCACTATTCAAAATATGATCTATATTAATATACATAAAATCAACTCTCAACCATAGGACGATGATTCCCTGAACTCTCTATGATCTGATGCAATGTGGAGTGTGGAATAGATGAGTGCCTTTGAGATGTCAAGTAAGAATGTTTCCTTGAGGAACATCCTAACTCATATACATAGATCATGCCACATAGCTCCTAAATCTCGCACTTGGCCTCCTCTAGCTCTCGCTCCATCATATCCACTATGTTCTAGAGGTGTTGTCATCCCCCCTTCTCTATCTCTAATTCCACTCTCATAGGTGTTAATATGTCACGTCATCTTGCTGTGTCAAGTGCAAGACATTTATTATATAAATAACAAGAGTACTATATTGGTAGATGCATATCATATCATAATCAAATTTCATACCTGGATCTCCATCCCAATACTCCAGATTGATGACAACCATGGTCTGTGGTGCTGCACTCTAGGAGGGTGCAAGGGACATGGACATACTTCTCTCTCCTCACTCGTAGATGGGCTCACTACTGGCTTCTCTAATGTAGATATATGTGAGCATCTCCTCAAGGGAGTGGTATCTATATCTTCCTCCTCCTCCTCGACTCATCTCTGGTCTCGTCCTATGTATTCCTATTTGGCCTCTCCTAATGGCTTCTCATCCTTGCCCATCTCCTCATCCTCACTAGTCTCCTTATCATCTCTGAATTTCATCTCTGGTCTATGCCATAGCCTGGGGTTACCTATAGGGTATTTATCAGGGAAGATAAGGGACACTCCATGATATCTCAGGTATCCTGCATTCTCCTTGAGTATTCAAAAATCTGGGACATCCTCCGGTATCAGTGTATCTCATCCCTCCTCTAAATCTATCTCCTCTATCTCATCTGGTATGGGTCTCGATAAGGTCTTAGGTTGTGATCTCAATTATTGAGGGTATGTATACATGGATATTACACGTGGTGCACCCTGTGGGAAGCCAAACTATTACCTTATCCTATCATAGTAGAATGACACCGTAATATAGCCATTTTTTCCCTCTAGCCATCTATCTTGTTGCATACATTTCATCTTCCAAGATACTCATATGATTGTAAAAATAACACTTGTAGCTGCACAGACCTTGCTGGAAGAAAGAAATAAACAGAGTTTGCAAATAAAACAGAGGAGAACAGAGAGCTCCTTGAAATGAAATCTTAGATTACTTGATTAAAAATGAATGCAGGATTACAAATATAAAACCCACCATATGAATTAGTAAATTACGGTGATAAGTTTCAGTTACAAATGGAACTAAAGATTGCATGAAAAGAAATGGTGGAAGGCCCTAAATAGCAATTGGAAGATGCAAATGGAAATAAATTACATGCAGAGAGTTGGAATTAACTAGAACTCTAACACACTCCCTTAATTCTAACTAAGAGAGGAATGAGGAAAGAGGGAAAAAACCCAGTGGAAACAAAACCCCCCCTCAAAAGATGCTAACAAGGTAAGAAAACTACTAGATTATAGTGTCTTTCACCCCAAGAAGATCTCGGCGCAAGTGAAACTTCTACTCAATGAATGTCTTCGTGAAGATGTCAGCAATCTGGTGAGACATGGCAATATACTGCAAATCTATGATGCCATCATGTATCAAATCTCGGATGTAGTGCATTTGGATCTTGATGTGTTTTTTTTGTTGTCGTTGTACTGGATCTCTACAAATTGCTAGTGTACTTTGATTGTCCCACCAAATGAGAGTTGGACTATGAAAATGGATACCTAGTTCAGTGAGTAAGTTTTGCAACCAAATAGCCTGCATGGTAATATTGATTGCACCTCTATACTCATCCTCTGTAGAGGATAAAGCAATGGAAGATTGCTTCTTACTTGACCAACAAATTAGACCAGATCCCAAACTGAGTACATATCCTGAAGTGGATTTGTGATCAATACTATCACTAGCCCAATCAAAATTAGTATAGCCAATGAGATCCAATGTACATCTAGCTGAATAATGAATCCCATAGTTGATGGTTCCTTTAACATACATAGCAAAGTATATGCTTGGCAGCTTTCCAATGTAGCTCATGAAGCTCCTGCATGTATCTAGAAACAACACCCACTGCATATGATAGATCTTGACGAGAGTGGGTGAGATAAAGAAGACTCCCCATAAGATGATGGTAGAGTTTGCAATCAACCAATGGTGTATCCTTGTCATCCTCAATCTTGACCCCCGATAGGAAAGGTGTGGTGGTTGGCTTACAATCAGTCATTTGAAAGTGAGCCAAGAGATCCCTTGCATACTTGGATTGAGAAACTTGGACACCTGATTCAATCTGGTTGATTTCAATGCCAACAAAAAATTTGAGGAGACCCATATCTATCATGGAAAATCGATAATGCAAAGCTTCTTTGGTTGCAACAATAGTTGTGGCTAAATCACCTGTTATTAGTAGATCATCTACATAAAGTACTATGAGCAACAAGGAGTCAGATGTTTTCAACATATAAACATTTGGATCATATTTGCATCTCATGAAATTTTAAGACAAAAGATAAGAATCCATTTTAGCATACCAAGCTCTAGGTGCCTGCTTGAGGCCATAAAGTGATTTCTTGAGCTTGCATACTAAGGACGAATCATGTACATATCTGTGTGGCTACTCCATGTAGATCTCCTCCTCAAGATCACCATGAAGAAATGCATTCTTCACATCCATGTGATGAATCTCCCACTTGCTTGCTGCTGCAATGGCAAGAGCCAATCTAATGGAGTCCATTTTTGCCATAGGGGAAAAATTCTCATCATAATCAATGCCATGAACTTGTTGAAACCCTTTGGCTACCAACCTTGCTTTATATCTACTCACTTGACCGTCTGTTGTTCTCTTTGTTTTGTAGATCCACTTACACCTTACAATCTTGCGATTGGATGGAAGTGAAACCAAGTCCCAAGTTTGATTTGTAATGAGAGAAGTGTACTCCTCATCCATGACTTCTTCCCAATGAGCATTTCCTACAGCTGCTGCATAATTTTGAGGATCAGATTCTTGAATCACATAAGCATGCATTGGCTTGATTGGATCAGCTGAAAATGAATTAGGGGTAACATATATATCAGCCAAGCTCCTTGTTCTTTGGTTTCCGTTGGACGGAGGTGTTCATTTGATTCAGATTTGGATGAATTTAAATTCATATCAGAATGATTGCATGTATCATCTTTGAGTTACTCCAGAGATGCATGCATGGGACTTTCATCAAAATAGACACTCCTCTCAATGAAGAGCATTTCAATGGAAATATCAAGCAATCTATAGCCCTTTGTACCATTTGGATATCCAACAAAGACGCATTCTTTTCTTTGAGGCTCCAAAGCCTTCCTCTTTTCTATAGGAATGTGAGCCCATGCACGTGATCCAAAAACTCAGAAATGTGTAACCTCTGGTTGCATGCTGCTCCATGCTTCAAAATGAGTTTTTCCTATGACAGATTTGTGAGGAGATCTATTTTGTATGTATGAAGCATAGTTGAGTGCTTCAGCCCACAATTTAGAGGGAAGGGACCTAGCATGCAACATGCAACTAGCCATCTCTTTCAAAGATTGGTTCTTCCTCTCAGCTACCCCATTCTCTGTGGAGTGTAAGGAACTGTGTGCTGCAACTGTATTCTTGCTTCATCACAAAGCTTTTTGACATCATTATTAACATACTCCCCCCCATTATCTATGTGGAGGATCTTGATCATTTTCTCAGATTGCTTCTCTACATGAATTTTGAAAATCTTGAGATTCTCAAACACTTCAAATTTGAATTGGAGAAAATACACCCATGTGTATCTTGTGTAATCATCAATGAATGTTAGGATATATCTGGCTTGGCTAATAGAAGGTTCAGGAAATGGGCCCATTAGATCACTATGAACAAGCTCTAGAGGAGAAGAGGCTCTCCATGCTATCCCTTTTGGAAAATTTTCTTGTGGGTGTTTTCCAAGAGCACAACCTTCACAAACTCCATCAAAAAGTTCTATGGTAGGCCATCCTTGCACCATCCCCTATTTTCTAAGTTGCTACATGTATTTAAAATTTAGATGTCCAAATATTTCATGCCAAATTCTACTTTCATCATTTTCATGTGTTAGTAATAATGTAGAATCTGATTTAGCAATAAAGTTAGAGAAAGTGTAGAGATGAGATTGGTGATTCACCTTACCAACAACAATTTTGGAGTTGTCTTGCATGTCATAGATGCTCACTGAATCTGGTGTGAATTTGACTCTCTTGCCAGATCCAGAATGAGTCATTTTATACACAGAAAGAAGGTTAACAGACAACTTTGGAATATGTTGAGACATTCTCAAAACTTCCAATTCTAAGCTCCACCCTCCCTATTCCAGTTGCCTGTATAGGTGAACCATCTCCCATAAGAATTGGAGAACCAGAATATGGTTTCAAAGAAGAAAGAGAATCTCTTGTTGTTTCCATGTGGTGTGAAGCTCTAGAGTCTATGATCCATGCATCTGAAGAAGAGTGAATAGCAATCAATGCATGAGCATTGTCTCTTGTTTCTGGTGCTTTGTCTTCATGCTTCTTCTTGGCACTCTGTGGGATAAGACTACCAAGATTATGCTGCTGAAGAGTTTGAGCCATGAGATCAATGGTCTTCTTCATGCATGATGATTCTAGATGGAACCCACGGTTGCAATAGGTGCACATTGATTTTCCCTTTTTGTCATTTCCTTTTGAGCTTGTAGATCCATTTGCATCCTTCTTATCTTTGCCTTTGTATGGCTGGTTGGATTTGGAAGAGGGCTTCCCACTTTCATGCACAACAAGTGCATGAGGCTTGGAATTCTTCATTGTGCCTATTTTTATAATCTTATCTTGCTCATGTATAAGGGACTCAATGAATGTATTCAGTGTGGACATCTTCCAAGTTGCGCATGTTGTAAGTCTAACTATGTCGAAAGCAGAGACAAATACTCCATATTCTAGACCCAATTTAGATAGAATAGCAAGGATTAATTTGTTACCTTCCTTGGATCTGTCAATACCACATCCTTTCAGCTAAAGCAATAAGGCTTTGAATTTTGTGAAGAAATCTTGAATATTATCAAATCTCCTTGGATCTAATAGGTTGAGCTCATTTTCAAGGATATGACCCCACATCTCATCATGCTTTCGAAAGAGTGTCTCTAATGTATCCCAAACTTGGTTGGGAGTTGTACATGCCTCAACATGAAACAATAGTTTTGGAGAGATGGATAAGCATAGCAGACCAAAGGCTTCATCCATGGGGTTGAAATATTTGGATTTTTCAACTGCTGAATTGGGTTCAACCTCCGTATCCATAACTATCTGATAGAGGCCTCTACTTCTAAGCTGAAGTAGAATCTTTGGCTTCCATTCAAAATAGTTGTATGGAGTGAGAATAATAGAGGCTTTAAATTCCATTCTTTAGACTCTGATCTTCTATATGTGCAAAAAATTCTCCTTCCTAGCACCTATGCTCAGATACCATGTAAAATAGCAGTTGCAGCTGCACAAACCTTGCTAGTAGAAAGAAATAAATAGAGTTTTCAAATAAAACAGAGTAGAATAGAGATCTCCTTGAAATGAAATATCAGATTACTTGATTAAAAATGAATGTAGGATTACAAATATAAAACCCACTGTATGAATTAGTAAATTGTAGTGGTAAGTTTCAGTTACAAATGGAACTAAAGATTGCATGAAAAGAAATGGCGGAAGGCCCTAAATAGAAGTTGGAAGATGTAGATGGGAATAAATTACATGCAGAGAGTTGGAATTAACTAGAACTCTAACAATGATATCGGTCATCTACAAACCGATTGATAATGATCCTCCAGCATAACAAATCACCCCATTGCCACACTAAGCTCAATAGATAGGTAAAAACCCATGGATTTATCTGATCTATCTCTATAGCGAATTTGATTGGTCATGTACAATTGAAGTGCTCAAAGGCCCATACCTGTAGTAGATTGCATGTAGCTAAACTCTTCCATTGGTAGCAGAAAAACTTTCCAAGTTCGTAATATAGATGTGCTAGCATGCTCTTACCCCATGAATATATTGTGCAATGTAGCTCCATGGCTCAAACTATGTGTCATCCTCACATGAAATGTGGTCCCTCTACAATATGGAGCACTACACATGCAATGGTACACATCACCTTAAAAACTAGGGGAATGTCCTCTATGGCATACATTAGTGCCTCTAGGGATATTTGATGTGGTCACTCAATCGTAAATATGCAACCTAGTTAATACATATAATTTGTATAAATCTCATCATCAGATCGAGAGTTAGAAAGTATAAAATTTCTCCCTCATACTAGTAGTCTCATGATAAGATAAACATACTCTAGTGCGATGGTCATCTCTCTAGTGGAAAGATAAAGGTGGAGGTATCCTCATCCCATCTCTCCATCAATGCTATCAATAATGCACTATGGTATCTAATGAGTGGTAACCAGTATGCCTAGTATATCCTTGTAGCTCACAACATGGTGAAATACTCATCCTCTAGATCATGTATCTATGATCGAAGGTAGAACATCACCTCAGTATCAAAATTTTATCTCATCGCTGAATGATCCTGCAATCACATAACAACAAAGGTGGATCAGTTATAAATAAAGAATCTGATACTATTATAGAAAATCTGACAACAATTCTGTTTTGGGTGTAGAATGCCTCCAAGGGCGCAGAACACCTGGGATCAGACAACTACCCTAATCTTTGTATATTATACTATCTATAAATTTCAAAAACATTACAAAACAAGCAAATAGTAGTGGTTTGAGACCTACCTCGGCTGGTGGTATCCCCTCCTCGATGTCTCATCTCAGATTCTTGATCCTCGTATGATGTGTTGGTTTCTTTCTCAACATCCTCTTTCTTCTTTTTCACAACTAAAACAAGATATGAAAATGACATTTGAACCTAACTCGTACAGGTTATGTAAACCTAAATAAAACATTTACATTTTCGCATAACCTGTAAGAGTTATGTAGGACTAAAAATTTTGGCCTTAGTACTACATAACCCGTACGGGTTATGTACAACTAGGAACTAAACAGGAAGTGGAGAGAGAGAGAGAGAGAGAGAGAGAGAGAGAGAGAGAGAGAGAGAGAGAGGATAATTTGGGCTTAGGATAGACATAAAAAGGGATGGGAAAGGAAGATGAGAGAGGGGAAACCAGGAGAGTCATGTATTTATATAGTCATTTATTCATAAATCTATATAAATATATGTATATAGAACTATAAATATGCATATATGCATACATAGACACATATTATATATGTAAGTCTATACATATGTGTAGTATATGCTAAATTTACAAGCATACATTTTTATGTCTTTATAACCTGTATGGGTTATGCCAAACTCAAAATGATGCTTTTAGTTCAACATAACCCACATGAGTTGTGTGGAATTTGAAATTGTACTTTTTGTTTTGCAAAACCTATCTAGGTTATTTGGCACATATGAACCCATGTGCATTTTGTGTTGGTATGAGGGTTGGGAAATGACCCTAAGGCTTGCAAACCCATTTTCCCTCCTTTTTTGTCCCTTTACACATTTTTTCATATTTCAAGATAGTTTCTTGACTTCGTTATCATTAGGTTCACAATGATCAATGAGGTATCTCTAAAATTACAACCATAATCTCACACATCTTCTCAACTTTCTAACCGTATATATTTTTCTACTTTTGGACAACATTAGCATAGTAAACTTTAATTTTCTTTACCAGTGTCTTTACATCCCTTAGAAGCATATGCCTAACATTTTTTGAATAACTTTTGATCTACTTGAAAAAATTCAAAACAAACTACATATTACTATTCTAAACTAGATTCTATACACTTCAATTTGTTTTTTTTTGCATTTTCAATTATTTGATGCAAGTTCTGCCTAGCACACGGACATGTACAAGATTTTTTAGGATGCAGTCACTTGAAAAGATTAAAAAAAAAATACCTAACGTAAAATTACAAAAAAATACACAATTTCTAGATCTCACTATTACTATCATCCTACCAAAGGGTTTCACAAAATACTAAATCTAACTATTTCTTTTGTGAAGCACACAGAAACAACTATGTTATGTTTTTCTGAATAAATTAGGAATAGTTTTTTGTACGTGGAAAGTTTGACCCTCTTAATCTTATCCATTTTTAAAAACCTTTTGTAGTTTAGAAATTAGATTCATATTACTACAATTCTTATTATTTGTACAAATCCTAGTTTTGAGTGCATAACCCTCAAATTTTTCTTTGAAGATTAGGTTTACCTGATTTCAGAAAAAGGTGGCCACTTATATCCGCATTTTTGTTCACTATCTTGGTGCACTTACCCACCAAGAATGTAGAGTTCAAAGCTTGGAGAATCTATTTGTTAGCATACCATTCACAAACTACGGCTAGTAGATCCTAATTAATAATATCCTAGAAATCTTGTAGAAATTCTACAAGAAAGCCATCAGGTACAGGAGCTTTTCCCTTCCGCATTCCAAAGATAACCTCATCCAATTCAAACATATAAATCAGCCTCATGAGAGAATAATTCATCACCCTTATAACAAGAGAGGGAATACAAGACAAGATAGTATTCTCAGCAGAAGGTGAATCATCAGAAAAGATAGCATAATAGAACCTGATATCTTCCTAGGACAAAGCTGGCAAAGAAGTCAAAAGAATTCCATCTGAATTAACAAAAGAGGTAATATAACTCATATTTTAGCAAGGTTGTACAAATTTATGGAAAAAGGCGGTGTTCCTATCCCCTTCCTAGAGACAAACAATTCGAGCCTTGTGCTTCCAAAAAACTTCCTCTCTAAGTTCCCATTCTTCTAAATCTCTAGAAGCCTAGGAATCGTCTCGGGCAATTTTTTTAGGAAAACCAAGATCCCGAATCTTCCTCATAATGAATTTGAAACACTCTTGTGCCCTCTCCTTCATGGTATTCAAATATTACCAAAGAATAACCTATTTCATTTCTTGAGCTTCCATTTAACATACTGTAATTTCTTAATACATGAGTACATAGAAGTACCATAGGTAGGGCCACCATCCCTCCACTAGTGAACCATTACATTATGGAGAGAAGATTCCCTAAGCCATGTCAACTGTAACTTGAAAGGAGGATTTGTGGGAAAAATAGCACAACTAGCTGAAAACTTAATAGGCCAATGATCGGAGTCCTTTTGATCTAGAATTTTAGAAGAGGAGGCAAGATTGCCTCCAATCCAAAAATAGGAAACCAAGTAAATATCCCATTAACCGGGTTAATATCATTAAGATGAAGGAGATCCATATTTCTTGAAAAGTTTTAGAACAAGATCCTAAATGAGCTAGCCCACCCCTTTTCTCCTCCAAATTTAAAAGTGAATTAAAATCTCCAGCTAAAATCCAAGGAAGGAAAGGAGTAAAAGCTCTCACATACATTATATGAGACCAAAGCCTTATCTCGCCAAAAAATATCAACACAAGCGTACAATTTAGTGATCTTAATCATTTCACCAGTGTCCAGTCTAGAGAAAACCATAGAAAGAGCCAAGTGATTACAAATCTAGTAAAGGGGAGTAATTTACCTTGGGTTCCAAAAGATATCCAAACCTCCAGAGAGGTCTAATACATTGACATTGCCCATAATACCAAATACTAGAAGCACAACGACTCCTGAACACAAAATATATCAAGAAAATGATCAACCACCAATTCATGAATATAATTTTGTCTGGGGATTCTATTCTACCCCCTAACATTCCATGAGAGAATAATAATTGAGTAGAGTGAGGGAAATGAGCTTCCATGGGCTTGACAACCCTAGACTCTACTAACAAATCTCTTTCTATTTTGATTTTCTCCTGGTCCTTTTTGTGACCACCCTTTGAAGGAATGTCAAAAGGTACCTTCTTAAGGGGTATTTAGATCAAACAAAATGCTAAGGAAGTCCCCCTTTCTTTACCAAAGGCAAACACATCCTTAACCAAATCTGCCAAGACAATGTCATTATCTTGTAACACAATTGGACCAACAAGAGATCCAAACTCAAGGCTAATAGGGGTGTCTTTGCTATTGGACGATCAAATCTTGGTTCAAAACATAAGACTAATGTAGAGGAATTCTCCCATCAGAGCCTGTCACACCCGAAGAAACTAAAAGCTTAGATCAACTTGTATTGTATTGCAGTGCCTCGAATATACAGAGGACGTGAATAAAAGGAAATAAAAAACCTGAGTAACTAACCTAACTACCCATTGATAAATTTAACTCATATATTATTCTAACATACCCCCCTTAATATATTAGGCTTACAAATAACCTCTCTAAAGAGTTCAAACTACATTTTGCCAAGAGGTTTAGTGAACACATCAACAACCTATGAAGTAGAGGGACAAAACTAGAGCTGAATAGTATGCGCGATCACATGTTCTCGAATGTAATGACAATCAACCTCAATATGTTTGGTGCACTCGTGAAAAATAGGATTTTTGACAAGTTTTCATACACCCTGATTGTCACAAAACACAACTCGTGGCTGATCTTCTGAGATACCCGTATCTGCTAAAATGCAACGTAACCATATTACCTCACGAACAAATTCTCATGCAGCTTGATATTGAGCTTCGGTAGATGAAAGAGAAACATGTTTCTTCTTTCTCATCCATGAAATAGGGCCAGATCCAAGATGAAAGATATATCTCAAAGTTGATCTCCGATCATCTAAAAGATTAGCATAGTCTGAGTCAACATATCCTTGCAAGAAACATGTATCATTCTACTAATATTCCAGACCATACTGAAGAGTGCCTCAGACATACCACAAAACATATCTGGCTTCCACCCAATGACATTATTTTGGTTCCTGCATAAACCTGGATAAATAGCTGAAAATAAAACATAGATCTGGTCTGGTATATGTAAGTTAAATGAGACCCCCAACAAGTTGTCTATAAAGAGTCACATCTACATGAGGAGACTCTTGGAATTTAGAGAGTTGTAAGTTGTGTTACATTAGAGTATACACAGGTTTAAAATCACTCATCCCAAATTTTTCCAAGATTATCTTGGCCTATTTTATCTGAGAGATAAAAATATGATGCTTGTGTTGCCAAAACTCTAAGCCAAGACAAAAATGCAGTAGCCCTAAATAAGTCATCTCAAAAGATTGCATCAAATCATGTTTGACACTATCAATGGGATCCTCTAAGTTTCCTATAATTAGAAGATCATCTACATATAAAACAAGTATGACAATCTCTGTTCTAACCTTTTTGATCTATAAATTAGGATTAGAAGGGCTACGAATAAAACCATGCTACAAAAGGTGACCATCCATTTTAATGTACCAAGCCCAAGGTGCTTGTTTAAGCCCATATAAGGACTTTATTAGGCAACATACCTTGAGAGGATTGTGCTGATGAATGAAAACTTTAGGTTGGATCATGTAGACTTATGTAAGATCACCATTCAAGAAAGCACTCTTGACATCCATCTAGTGAAGCTTCCATCCTTTCTACGCAGCTAGAGCACATACAATTCTG
>MU223371.1:884772-929700 GCA_018584345.1 Thuja plicata | reverse complement strand
CTTGACATCCATCTAGTGAAGCTTCCATCCTTTCTACGCAGCTAGAGCACATACAATTCTGATGGTTTTGAGCTTTGCAGTGGGGGAAAAGGTTTCTTCAAAATCTATTCCTTCTTGTTGAGTATATACCTTTGCAAAAAGACGTGCCTTATACTTGTCAATAGATCCATCTACCTTATATTTAGTTTTGAAAACCCACTTGCAGCCTATGGGTTTCTTGCCAGATGGCAGATCAACAAGTTTCCATTTGCAATTCTTGACTAGAGACGCGTACTCAACATCCATGACATGCTTCCAATGGGGTTGACTGAGAACCTCACATACGGTATCAAGTTCAACAATGTTCTCAATTGAGCACATTAAGGCTAAATTGACCTCATTGTGTGTTTGTCTGCGGGTTATATCTCCTGTAGAGAGATCTGGAGGAGAACTTAGGTTAGAGTCATGTAGTGTACTCTAAACCCATTTTAGATGTTGTTTAGGCTGACTAGAATGTTTGTTCGGCTGGCCAGACACCTCCAAGATACCCAAACCAGGAACATAGAGAACATTGGTCAAAGAGCAACTTCCTATGTTAAGAGGAATGGTAACTGTACCAATCCCTTCGGCCACATACTCCTTGTCATCAGCAATACGAATGATATCACCAGTAGATGTACGATTCAAAGTATTGAACAACCTGTGTTCACAAGTCATATGTTTACTGGCACCAGAATCAATCAGCCAAACATCATGTGATGATGGAGCAGTTTGGGATACAAGCACCAGATTTGGAGTTATACGAGGAGCAGGAGTATATTCATCACGAGATCCATCAGATGTCTCAACTTGTTGGGTAGAAACATTGTCGTGCTGACGACGACTAGGTCTCAGCTTGTTGAGTAGAAACATTGTCGTGCTGACGACGACTAGGAGAACGTCCACGAGGTTGGCGAGAATGACTTCGACTGGAAGAGCGCTATTTAGTTGAAGAACTTTGAGTAAGGCCATTGTACTAACACCGGTCTGTATTATGAGTATGAGTATTACAAATGTGGCACCATCGAGGAGAAGACTTCTGTTGGGAAACTTGTGAAGAAGATGACTGTGGGGGAAATTGAGATGAAGACCCCTGACAAGATCTGTGGCTACGTTGTCGACGAGAGACAAGAGCTTTTTCTTCAAATTCCTCATGTACAGATTGAAGATCTTCTTCCTACTGTAATAAGTTTATCAATTCTTCAAACGATACTTGTTGTTTTGTGATGTTTAGGGTAGTGACAAATGTCTTGAACTTAGGAGGGAGAGCACACAAAGTAGTAGGAATGAGGAGTTTATCTTCTACCGTCTCTCCAAGAGCAAAGAGTTCTGCACAAATAACACATACACGACACAAGAAATCTACAATTTTCTCACCACTTTGCACATGAAGCGTATGCATTTTAGATTGTAAATGAAGTACCTGGGCTTGAATCTTCGCCTCAAAGATTATGGAAAGAGCCTCCCAAGCTGCTTTAGATGTGGCTGCATCTCGGACGTAGGGTTGAACCTCATTAGATATACTGATGAGAGTGATAAGCATTAATGCTTTTGAATCAGTTTTGTCAAATTTCTTCTGCTCATATGTATCGGCCAGACGTTTAGTAACGCCAGTAACAATGTCCCACAAATCATCAAACTGGAGAATGGTGTGCATCTTGGTTTTCCATGCAGCATAGTTACTTCCTTTAAGAAGTTGAGTATCTGACAAGAGAATTTTCGGAGCAGACACGATAAATGAAACAGAAAATAAATATTTTATTAACATTCTCGATTGGGAGAACTACACTTTATGATAAAAAACTGAGATATTCCTTTAAGGACAAAGAGAATAGAGATGGGCACGGTAAGCACGTGCAGTGAGACAGGGATGCTTCTATGGGCGTTCTACCTCATCTTCATCATCTCCATCGTAACCAACCTCGAGTTGACTCTGAATCTTGTTGGCTTGACAACGGACATCAAACAGAAACCAGTGGTGGAGCCCTTGCCGAATCAATTCATCAAACCTCAGACTTCCAATATTTTAAAGAGCATCAAACAAGGAAAAATAAAAACCTGCATTATCAAGGGAAGCATGCTGCGTTTCCTGATTACTTGCGACACTGCAAGCATCATCAGAAGATGCTGACATTCAGCAAGAAGATTTATATCATAGAGTGGGAACACGTTCACCAGATGGAAATACCACAGTTGTTCGTTGATTAATTGCACATTGTTCTACCAGTGCCCACTGCTGCAAGAAACGGTTCACTTCGACGATTAAAGAAACTGCAAATTGCCTGGACTGCAATGTTACCCAGCATTTGCTCTGATACCACATAAAAGATTAGATCAACTTGTATTGTATTGCAGTGCCTCGAATATACAGAGAACGTGAATAACAGGAAACAAAAAAGATGTGTTGGTTGCATAACTGGTTACATAACAGATTAACCAACCTGAGTAACTAACATACCTACCCAACGATAAAGCTAACTAATATATTATTCTTACAGAAACATCTGGAGGAATCCCTTCCTCAATGCCCGTGTTAGTTTAAAATGTTATATTATTTAAAAATTTTAAAAATATTTATTATCGAAGATTGTATTTATATAGTAGAGATACTTGAAATACATTTATTTAAAATATTATTATGAGTTATCATTTTGAAACTATTTTATTTACATAAAAAATTTATTTATTTTAATTTGAAACTATTTTATTTATTTTGATGCATGTGGATATAAATTTTTACTTATGATTTAAGCTAAACTATTTAAAGAGTTTTATTTTGTTATGAAGAGAGTTATAGTTCCCTCCATATGACCATATTGTAATTAATTATTTTTATAAAAAAAAAAAATTTATAATATATTTGAATCTTTCAATTACATAAAATTTTAATTAATCTATAAAGAACTTTTCCTTGTTATTTACAAGATTAATATAGTTCCCTCTATAGGACCATCTTGTAATTGGACATGCTATAGATGAAATTCAAAGATAAAATTATATATTAATAATAATTTGAATCAAAGATATAATGCTTGTTTGAAATGTTTATATTATTATTATTATTATTTTAATATTTATTATAGAAGATTGTACATATTAGTATAGATATGTGAAATACATCTACTAAAAAAATTGTTAGGAGATATCAAATTGGAGTGATTTATTTAGCCGATAGGCTATTAATTTGGACTTTTTCTCCGAGAATATTGTCTAACCCAAAATGTTGTCTCATTTTGTCAAAAAGTTATCTTACAGAAACCAAAATTGGATGACTTTCCAACCCTAGGAGATTAGCTTGATTGTGTGATTATTTGGGCTGAGAATTTGTACCATGCTAATAATTTGTTGTTAGGTCATTGAATAATTGTCTCACACCTAGAAGTTGTCATTTTTGTCGCACCGGAAAAATGATTTCATGTGGCACTTTTCTCAAAGGCTGAGCTTAGTACCACTTGCAAGAGGATTATGGCACGGTTTGAATTTATGTATAGTTTAATTGTGTGCTTGGAAAACTTGAGGTAATCGAGAGATTTGATTCTACCAATTTGTCATTTAGTTTGTGAGTAGCCTAAATTGGAAATATTTTCTTGCCAATAATTACAATGACAATAGTGACAATTGGAAGAGGAGTCAAATAGTGTTGGACATGGTATAAATGGAACAATTTAAAATGAAGTGTGTTATAATTGAAAAGGATTGTTTCATTTAGTTATTTGGTTTTCAAAGGTGAGAAGAGTTGTTTAGGTTTTGTATTAGTCGGTATTATTATCTAATTATTCATTTGGTTTTTGTTTACACAATTTTTTTCCTAAGAGCAGCTAAATTAGTGGTAGAGAACTTCCTTTAAGGGATCCCTTGTAAATTGAGTATTTTTTATGTTATTAGTTTTGGGGTGATGACTGAATGGTAAAAGGAATGATTTTGTGATTTTCTTTATTCTCGTTTACTTTATTTGTATTTTCTTATGTCTGAATATCATTTGGTGGGTAGAAGTGAAATTATATAGAACATGTGGGGATTTATGTGTATCCTGTTGTAGGACATTGTTTTGATTTATCTTGTAATTTTATTGATGTTTATTTTCATGCATAGAAAGAGTATTTACGAAGATGTCTAGGCTCTTTGAAAGGGTTAGAAAGCCAGGAGTTGTTAAGCTAGAATAAATAATTAGTTTACTCTCAGATCCTTGGATCATGCACACTCTTTCTATACATGGAAATTAGATGGAATCATTGACTTGAATTAGATGAAAATAAGTTATGGGTGGCACACCTTTTTGTGTGGCTAAATTTAGTGTGAAGAATAATGTTGGGTAATCTAATTATTGAGTTGTGCTTTTTTTTGGTGTTCATATTAGGTTTTAGTTTGTTTTTAATGTTAGCGGTATTATAATTATCTGAATAGTTTAAGAATGTATGTGAGTTGTGGGTTATGTACAATGCTTAAGTTTTTGTAATCAACCACAAGGGGAATATCAAAACTTGTGGAGCTCTCAGTTATAATGGTTCAAGTGTTCAAGTAATCAGTTACCAAAAAATATTATTGTAGGAGTGTTTCATTTGTGGGTATTGTGTAGCGTAAGTATTTTTTTGGATAGTGATGTAAGTTAAATGGGCGTATGCATGGAAAGAGTGTGTATGCAGATGTTTTAGCCTTTTGATAATATGGTATGAAGATATTTATAGGTTTGAACTTAATGTTTGGGTATTGACTATGTTCTAATTTTTGGTTTCTTTACGTGTTATATTTTTGTATGATTAAGTGTGGTGCTCTTGTCTTTATATAGGGACATTGATTGAAAATAATTTTGGTCTGCAAAGTTGGAAAATTTTAGTTTATCTATATTGGAGAAGTATAATATTTGGTAGTATTGTGGAGGGGTTTATTTGTGGAGATTCTCTGCATAAAAGAAATAGTAACACTGTGAATTCATGTCCCTTCTTCATTGTTACATGTTTTCAATCAACAATGCAATATGTTGATACTAAAAAACTATATGAAAATTATATAAGAAATTAAAGCTTTATAAATGGACGAGTTGAACTTGTATTTTAAAGAAAAATTATACTCGAATAAATTTTTGGAGTGTTTATACTAGAAAATTACATAAACGTTGTATTGGATTCTATGTTAGCTGAAATGATGTCTATTGTATTTTAGGAAAGAGGAAAAAATATTGTTGTAAGCCATAATTTTGTGTGTTTTTAATTTGTTAGATGTTTTGAGTCAAGAATTGAGCTGATTGTTTTAGCTAATTGTTTTTGAGTTGTTGTGTTTGAACACGATACTTTTGTGAATACAATATTGGGAATAATGTCAAAGGAAATGACATGTGGAAATTTTGATCATGGATAAAATATAGATATAGCGCAAGTGATATCTAAGGGTTATATCAAATTAGCAGGAGTTGCAAATATTGTAAGATCGCATTTCTATATGCCTTAAATTCACTGTTAAATTTCAATCAAGGATAGAATTGGTTAACATTGGTAAAGCAATTTTTAGCATATATAATAAGCTAGGAATGGGTAAATGGGATGATAATTATTGTCTTATTTTAACGATCACATTCAGGATAGAGTAATCTAAGTATAATTAACAAGTAATTTTCAAAAGTGACCAACTCCATGGATTTGGGTGGTCAACTATTTCTTAAACTATTGAATTCTATCAAAGGGATAACTTTACTATTTGGCACATTAGTATTACTTTATATAGAAGTCATGTTTGCCACCTATTTTTCACCTTGTGTGTATTGATTGTAGATTCAGAATGTGCTAATATAATGGTTATGAAATGGTGCTATGGCTTATTTTTTTGGATGGGTAAAAGTTTTATGTTGTAAGTTGATGTATTTTTTAACAAATTTTTGTTCAAATGAGTTATGTGTACTGATTGATTATAAAAATACAATATTATACATACATAGATAGAGACATACATATATCACTTTGCACATTTTTTTAGTTTTATTCAAATGAATTCAAGTCTAAGTGTTAAGATAAAGTGTGTCAAAACTTCATTGATTGATTATACAACGAGATGTCTGTGAAGGGTCAAGTGAGCATATAAGTTAGGAACTTCATAACTAAACAAATAAAGTGATGTGAAGGTTTGAAATTTGATTGAGTGTGTGACATATAGGCTACACAACATAGAGTAAGAAGTAACATTCACAAATAAGTATTTTCTACTCTATAGGTAACATGAAATAGTGGTTTGCGTTTTATGTTAGCTTTGACTTTTGGCTTGCTTTTTTATTGGCATGTGTTTTATATTGAAACTCCATCTTTAAAACTAAGAAATTCCATAGAGTTGATTGGTAAACTAGTTGTTAAACTCTTGAATCTTGTGAAGTGGATGGTTTTTTTTATATCACAAAAGGCCTGGAAGTTGTTTCAAAACCAAACATGATGATTAGTCATGTAAATTCATTATCTTATATTTTATGAGTGTGTTCTATTCTTTTTGAATATTGTTTTGTTCAAATGTGTCATAATTATAAGTGCTATGATAAATTAGGTCAAAACATTACTTATTGATTGTATTTTCTATTAGTAATAACTAAGAGGGGGGTGAATCAATGGGCTAAAAATATTCCAATTAATCAACCCAAAAACTTAGTAACATAACATTAAGCCTCTAGTTATCTTCAGTCCTATAAGATGAATGACTTCAAATATACTTATCAAATTACTACTTCTCAGAATGCTCCGTTGAACCTTATTCTTTTAGTTTACTGAATAGCAGTCTTTCATTTACCAAAAATAGTAAATTACTTAGAGTACACCGATCAATACAAATTAGTTATGTGTAATTAAAAAAACTAAAGTAATGACTCATAAACACATTGACCTATGGATTTTTAAATTGGAAACCCTGTTAAGGGAAAAACCACTTGGGACTGGCAACACAAAATTTTCACTTCTGAAGTGAGCTCGGTGAAGAGCCAAACCTGTTAAAGGTTACAAACACATTGTTAGGTGTGACCTTGTTAGAGAATTCAAAAGATTAGTTTTTCACTTGATATCAGGCATTTCGATGCTACCTTCCTTGTCCAAACACTTCTGGATTGTCAAATGGTATCTTGCATCTCATGCTATCTTCGTGATCAAACTTTTTGATACTCCTTGGGATGTATCACAATATAGAAAGGATCTTTAAATCCTGCTCGGTTAAGAGACTTTCTGAATTAATGGTTAAACTAAAATAGTATGATATGTTCACATATACAACTTTAGACTTGTAGGTTTTTAGATCTATTCTAAGCTCTTTCTGATCAATAAATCAATTCAATACATTTTCTCCACTTTCTACTCAGTGATGTTGTGTTCCTTTGTTTCTCTGTGTCCACAAAAATCTCTATCTCTTTCCTTAGCTTGATTGATCAGGACTACATAAAGTTGTTCTTCATTATTTTCTCTTTAGCATCCTCTTTTCTATTCACTCCCCTTCCTTAATTCGTAGTGAATTAGGTTGTCTCTTTATAGACATGATATCACCGTTTCTAGGTTCTTGAATTTCTTGATCTTGGCGTGATCTACAATTTTTTCCAATCTGATTTAAAGCACAACTCCTATTTTATCTCACAGAAATCTTCTTTCCAATTGGACAAAATAGCTTTAAATTCTTTACTTATCTCTGGCTTTATCTTGTTGATGAAAAAAATGATAACTACCAGTTAAGTCTATATTTAGCACTGCCAGCTAGATATTTTTTCATTTCTAAACTCCAATTAATTTTGGTGTTTTAACTCTTGTTAGCTTCGGTCAACACTCTATTTCTCCTCGGGCTTCTCCGTCGGGGTTGTCTATCTGTCAGTTTACACTATGATTATGGTCGTCGGGTATGCTTGTGATTCCGCTCATCGATAATGCTCATCATTTTCTTTGCTTGGGCATCACTGTGACTTATCTTTTGGTTATCTTTGTCCAATGGGTTAAACTAGCCATCGGTGTTTAAAGTCACCTAGTGAATGCTTGTCTTCTATGCATTAGTGAAAGCATAATCTTTATCTCTCTTATTCTCTGAAGTCTTTGACACTTTGAATATAAATGATTAGATTATATCAAGTTGACATCAATGAAAATACAACCCATTAACATATTTAATGTCTCACATTATCTTTCTGCATTTTGGTGATCAACTTAACATCTTCAAACATTGAATCAATTACATGTCATCAATCTCTCCTATTGGCATTGATGGCAACACACTACATTATCACACTATATTGTTACTAATACAATATGAATTATATTAATTTCATCAGTCTTTCTTATTGTAACTATTAAAAATGTATGGCTCTCGGTAAGATCAAATAGCTTAGATTTGTTTCTTGCAGAATGATGTCTTCAATCTTCAATCCCTTCACTGGATAGATGTAGCAGCTTCTTTTTCTGTTCTAATTTGTGTTCTCCCTTGACTAATCCTCTTCTTGATAATCTATTTTTCCTTTGACAGCAATGAGTCATCTCTTGCTTTGCGTGTATTCTCTTCCTTCTATTACCGCTCTCCCTTTGATGGATATCTCATATGTATTAAATCTCTCCCTTTGGATAATGATATAATATCTCCTTTATACTGATGAGAATTTATCTCCCTCCTAATAATGAGATAACTCTCCCTTTGACAACAATGCCAAACAATTTTCTTTTATATCATCTTCCATCCTTTTTCTAATATATTTCTTGAATTTCTCTATCCATCAGCAATACATTGACTCTTGTGTTCGGTGCAGATTTGTACCTTGCTGTGTATAGATGTATTTGTTTTTGTCCATCTCTATGCTTGCATCAACATGAGTGATCTTCTGATTTGTTATAGCCTGATGCAACCTTTTAGTCAGCTTACTAACTGATAGACAAGGTTTGTACCCCTAGTCTCTTTCTCAGGTACTCAAATGTATCTTTCAGTAATTGCTTGGTGAATATATCAGCTATTTGTTCCTTTGTTTGAACATATTCTAGTATCACCTCTTTTTCTTGCACTTGTTCTCTCAGATAGTGATACTTGATAGCAATATGCTTAGTCTTAGCATGCATGACTAGATTATTAGAAATGTTAATTACACTGGTATTATCATAGTAGATAATTACTGGTTCAAGAATCTTCATATTCATACCTTCCAACAAATGTTTGATCCATGCAATATTTGAGTAATTTGCAGAAGCAACCACATATTATGCTTCTATAGTAGACTAGGAGATGGATCCTTGCTTCTTGCTGATCCATGTGACAAGTCTGTCACCCATGAAGAATGCTCCTCCAATTGTGCTCTTTCGGTCATCAATGTTCCCAGCCCAATCAACATTTTTATAGACTTGTACCTCAAATTTTCCTTCTCTTTTATATGATAAGCCATAGTCATCGGTGTTCTTTAGATATCTCAAAATTCTCTTGACAACAGTCATATATGATTCTTTGGGATTAAAAAGAATCTTGCAACTATTTCAACTACATGTGCTATATATGGTCTGGTATGAAAAACATATATTAGTTTTCCAATCATTGATCTATTCAATGTTTGATTTACCTCATTTGATTTGTCTTCTTTTGTTAGCTTACATCTGGTAGCCATAGGTGTTCCAATTGGTTTGGAATCTTCCATCTTGAATATCTTTAGCACTTCCTTGATGTATTTGGACTGAGTGATATATATGCCTACATCTTCTTGAAGAATCTATAAACCAAGAAAGAATTTGATCTCCCCAAACATAGACATTTCAAATTATTTTCTCATTTCATTGGCAAAGGATTCACATAGCATTTCATTTCCCCTGAAAATGATAACATCAACTAAAATTTCAGCAATTAGAATATTACCATCGGTATCTTCTTTAAAGTAGAGATTGCTATTTTCACTTGTTGTTATTGTATCATCTTAAATGTAAGCACTTTAATTTTTATAGGTTTAGCACCCTTCTTGACTACATTTTTATATTATATTTGCATTTAGGATACACATGCACTTGATTATGCATTTTTAGGTAAAATTAGAGTTAAGGTCCTTTGGATCCTCCTTAATCTCCCTTTTCTATGACTCCATTTTTGGTACAATCTATGTATTGGATCTCCTAAATATTAATCATACTTACTCTTTGGTCTTTTTTCCTCTATCCAATAGCCTAGTGTGTTTTCTCACCTTCCTACGTCCTCGGTTGACCTGGGAATCCTGTAGATTTCCCAAGGAGACCAGCCTGAAACCTTAGTTCTGGGTTGAGGTTGATTCTGACCTAGGTCAAAATCAAGGTTGACCTTGACCTAGGTGAAGTTTTAGGTCATCCTTAACCTAGTTTAAGGTCAAGGTTGACCTTGACCTCTATCAGGAGGTGGTCCCCGCTTTCAAATCTAGAGCCTATCAGGGTTCTAAAACTTAAAATAAGTCCCAGCATCTGGATGCGGAAGTGTTTTCCCCAATATTTAGATTAATACATCCCCTCCTTGGTTGGTGATTGTAATTGGACCATAATTCAAAGTGAAATTTCAATTTTGTTCCCTTGCATTGCCCTAGGAGGTCTATATTGAGATCTCTATAGAAACACTCTCTTTTGCCTTCATTTGGACATGAAAGAGAATCGTAAGATGACATGATGCAATTATGATTATGTCATGATGATGATGCAAGAAAGAAAGAGGATGATAAAGAAGGACAAGATATGATGTTGCATTAAGACATACAAGCATTTTTGTGGACAAGCCATTATGGATCTTCTTTGGAGAAAGAGAGAATTCTTCCTTCTTTCCTTCTTCCTGGATCCACCATTTCCAACCTTCAAGGATTCAAAGGATATTATCATGGGGTAGCAACTATGGATTGTGAGTTTGGTAGGAATACTTTAGCCTTGGGGGATTTGTATGCTTTATTTATCATATTCAAATCTATGCATTGCTCTCTCATTTTCAATTCATGTTAGGGTTTTAATCTAGAGGATTCGATCTTGACATTACACATTCAAAGCTCTTTCCAAGAGCAACCCACACATAGATTCTATTATATTCTTCTATTCGTGGAGGTGGAGACCACCAAAATGGGGGTTTTACTAAGGTAAAACCCTATATAGCCACCCCAAAATCCCTCTTTGTCAGATATTTGCAGGTGTTGTTTTGGGAGTTACAGGTTCAAAAACTGTGGATTAGAGTACAAATCTAGATACCCTTTTCAGTAAACTTCCAGGATCCAAAAATAGAATTTCTATCTGAGACTTTTTAGGTGGATTCTTCCCTAGGGTGCAATCATAAATTCTAGGTCAATGGTGACATTGACTTGAGGGTATAAATCGGAACTATGTCAGAACAAAAAAGTATTTTTGGGTTTTATTAGTCTTTCTATTCCAGATTCAGCCTCAGATTTTCCAGAAAATCAACAAAGGTTTCAGAAAATGGCATTTTCAGATCTGCTATGATGTGAGGTAGGTATTTTACTCCATTAATCTTTTCTTTCATTTCCAAATCTGTATCCATTATCAAATACAAATTAAATTTAATGGTTAAGTTATGGCATAGATATCTTATATGTATAAATCTCTATTGTGCAAAACTCTATGTAGGAGATCATCCAAATTTATATGTTACATTTTGGTGAACCCGCGATAGACAACTCTTTCTCTTTGGTGTTAGCTTTACATTTCATATTAGATCTTGCATGCATATAGAAGTAGGTTTTCTTTTATGCTCTTGCATTTATATTCCAAAACTACATAAAAATTATAAAATTTCTTTAAAAATACAAAAACATTTACATGCTTGTAATTTTACTGTGTGTTCAACATGTATGACTCTTGTTTTGAGTACTTTGATGAAGATTTTTTTGTACAAGAGAATAGGTCCCTTAATGAGGTACATGGAAGTGAGAATGAAAATGGTTCGAATGAGATCTCCATAGATCTTATTCCTAATTCATCCTCCACCACAACTTCTCCAATTGACCTTAACCATAGGATGTGTGCATGGTTACCTTCATATTTTACTATTTGCAACATTGAGGTAGCTAAAATGTTATTCCCTAAACCTTTGATGATGGTAAAAGGATGTCCTCAAATAACTATTAAGGGTAAGCCTAAAGATCATTTGGATTTCTTTGATAATGCGGATTCCATTTCACATGCTTATCACACACGGAATAATCCTCAACCTATTGTTCCAGCCTCTTTACCTCATTCTCAACCCGTGCTTCTTCAAGCACCTAGGTTACCTTCTTCCTATAAGGAGTATGACTTAGTTGAGCAATTACGCACTACTCCAGCTAAGATATCTTTATGGTAATTGCTTCAAACTTCTCCTACATATCATGAGGAATTACAAAAATAATTATCAACTCTTCTAGCTATGCCTCCTAATCAAGAGATTATTAATTCATTTTTGGAGTGCATGCATACTATGTGTTCTATACCTTCTATTGTGTTCATTGATGCTGATTTACCTTATGTTGAAGTGTAGAATCAATATGACGCCCTTATAGTTGTTGTTTCTATTGATCAGAGTATCATTCGTAGAACATTAATTGACAACAAATCTGGGCTTGATGTTTGTAGCATGGATATGCTCAAGGCTATTAAATCTGATCTTACAACCATTCAATTGGATAATATCCCTATTTGTGGATTCGATAACATTACAAAGAAAACTTTGGGTATTATTACGCTACCAATCAAGGTTGGTCCATTCCTTCTTCACACACCTATTCATGTCATGCCTAGACCTCTCAATTATAACCTTTTGTTAGGAAGACCTTGGTTACATACTATGCATGTGATTCCTTCTACTCTACATCATAAGGTTAGGTTCATTTATAACAATATGATGTATACATTAAATGTGGATGATGCACAAAATCCTTGCTTGAATGCAAAATATGCTAAGATCTTTAAACCCATACAACCAAGTAAGGAACCTGAGAAACCTCCTGAAGTTAAACAAATTGAAGCTCCAATCTCTTCTTTAACTGAAGATGATTGGGGAACATTGGATTTTAATCCTTCTTTTATGGGAGAATACAAATTTTCTTATTTAGAGTCCATGAAGGAACAAAATGGGTTTGAAAAACAAGTTTTTATTCCTTCTCCACTTTCTGGGGAATTAAAAAGTAACTTTGTTGTTGCTTCGCTTGAAGAAATAATTGAGACAATAAAACCAGATTGTTATGACATTGTGACCTATGCCACTCCTTTAACTCAATCTGGTATGGCTGATATATATGGTTCTGGTTATCATTTACTTAGAAAATCAAGATTCAATGGGAAAGGATGTGGAAAATATGAACAAGGTATACAAGTTCCCTTGTACAAAAAATTTTATGATTATACTTATGGGCTAGGATTCAATCCTTATAAACAACCATCAAATTTTCCTCTTAATGTCAATCCTATCTATGGTGGACATTAAAAATTTAAAATTTTCTTCTCCTTGGCATGGATCAAAAACCTAGTTTGGATATTTTTCCTGAGGATGAAGCCCTAGCTAACTTTTTAGGAGCTTATCAAGATCTACCTATGTTTCATCATAAAATGAGAAATCCTTATTGTTTGAATAATGAAGCTTATTTTGGAGAATGTGATGAACAAGATATTTCTCTTTTTCCAATGGACTCTCCCACGAAAAGTAATTTATTAATAACTGAGACTACGAAAGTTCAAATGGATGAGAATGAATCTGAAAAAAAAATCAAAGTGGGGAAATGTTTGAGCCAAGATGAAAATGATCAATTGGTTTCCCTCTTTCTTGAAAATAAGGATATATTTTCTTGGACATACTCAGATATGTCGGGTATAGATCCTAAGATTGTTACTCACAATATTGTTCTTAAACCTAATGTCAAACCTGTGAAACAAAAAATCCAAAAGATGAATCCTGGCATTGCCTTGTTAGTGAAAGCTGAAATTGAAAAATTATTAGGTGCTAGGTTCATCCATTCTCTTGATTACTCTGAATGGATTTCTAATAGTTTGGTTGTTTCTAAAGGAGAGAATAAGATAAGGATGTGCATTGATTTTTGAGATTTAAATAAAGCATCCTTAAAAGATGATTCCCCCCTACCCAATATTGATATGATTGTAGATTCAACAATGGGTCATGCTTTGTTATCTTTTATGGATGGGTTTTCAGGTTATAATCAAATATTTATTCCTATTGAAGACCAACTTAATACTTTAGGGAAAATTTTGTTGGGTCATGATGCCTTTTGGATTAAGAAATGTTGGAGCAACTTATCAACGTGCTATGACCTTGATTTTTCATGATTACATCCATAAGATTCTAGAAGATTATGTAGATGCCATCTTGGAAAAATCTATACAAAGAGAGGACCATGTGTCTATTTTAAGGAAAATATTTGAAAGGATTAAGAGTTACAATATGAGATTAAATCCTAAGAAATGTGCTTTTGGAGTTGATTCTGGTAAATTATTAGGATTTATAATCTCTAAGCGAGGCATAGAGGTTGATACTAAAAATATTGATGCTATTGTTAACATGCCTCCTCCTAAGAATATTTCTCAATTATGTAGTTGACAAGAAAAAATACAATCTATATGTCATTTTGTTTCTAACTTAGCCGATAGAACTGTTCCTTTCACCTCCTTGCTTAGAAAAGATACCACTTTTTCTTTGAACCGGGAATGTAAACAATCCTTTGAACAATTTAAGGAGTATCTTGCTAATCCTCCTATTTTGCAACCTGCTCAATTTAATAAAACCTTCTATCTATATACTTCCGCTACTTCCTATGCTATGAGTGTATTGTTGGCTCAACATGGTAGAGAAGTTAAGGAAAGACTAATATACTACATCAGTCAAAATTTACTTGAATATGAAACAAGATATACCAATTTAGAAAGACAATGCTTGGATTTAGTTTATGCTTGTCAAAAACTCAGCCATTATCTATTGAAGTTGAGGTTAATGTTATTGTTAAATTTGATCCTCTCAAACAACTTTTCTCAAAAATTGATCTCTCTAGTCATCTGGCTAAATGGGTGATGTTACTTACAGAATTTGATCTTAATTTCATTCTTCAAAATTCAATTAAAGGACAAGCCTTAACTGATTATTTAGCTGAAGCTCCTTGTCCTCATTCTAATATGAGCATCACCTCAATAGAATTCCCTGATAAGAATATTTTAGCTATCAAGCAAGAAGATGTTTGGGAATTATATTTTGATGGTTCTAGATGCAAAACAGGTTCTAGTGTAGGAATTATCTTGGTCCCTTCTACAAATAAATCAATCCCTATGTCATATAAATTGACCTTTCCATGTACTAACAATATTGTGGAGTAGGAAGCTCTTATAGCAGGCTTACAGGTAGCTTCATCCCATCATATTAAAAACTTGGAAATTTATGGGGATTAACAATTGATTGTTGAAAAAATCAAAGGGGGTTATCAGACTAAAAGTGATAAAATGTCACAATATAAAGATTTGGCTCTTGATATTATTTCACAATTTTCTTCTTATACGATTCAAACCCTACGTAGGAAAGATAATCAACATGCGGATGCCATGGAAAGTGCAACTTCTTTGGTTTGTCTTGAGAATAATGCCGAAGACTTCCAATTTTTTATACACACTCTTAAAAACCCTACAATTTCTAATAAGGTCACTGCTGATTATTTTAACTTGCATTTGGATGAATAGTATTCGCATATCTTTCACTTTTTGAAAGACAATACATTTCCTGAATCAGCAACAAGGAACACGCATAATCGTATTAGGAAGCTTGCAGAATGTTATATCAATTTTGGTGATACCCTTTAAAAACATTCTTATAATGGTTAGCTATTAAGATGTCTTGGTAGAATAGAAGTTCTGATAGCTTTAGCAGGAGCTCATTCTGGTTCTTGTGGGGGACATTTTGGTGGAAAATCTTTAGTTAATAAACTTCTTAGAATGGGATATTATTAGAAAAAAATGAAACAAGATTCTTTTAAATTTATTAATAAGTGTCCTCAGTGTCAGAAACATGGTAATTTAATTCATGCTCCTGCTCGTGAGCTTTGTAATCAAGTTGCTCCATGGCCTTTTAGCATTTGGGGATTTGATCTTATTGGAAAAATTTCACATGCTTCTTCTCAAGGACATACATACATCCTCACAGCTACATATTACTTTATGAAGTGGGTAGAGGCTATTCCTCTCCATTCTACTACTGTGGATGTTATTTGTGATTTTATTCTTAATCATATTATAGCACGATTTGGTATTCCTTCAATGATAGTTTTTGATAATGGCACTTCTTTGAAGAATAAAGAAGTCATAGAATTCTTGGAGAAATATCTTATTCAACATAGATTTTCTACTCCCTACAATCCTCAATCTAATGGTCAAGTTGAAGCATCGAACAAATTTATTAAACAAATCTTAAGAAAAATAGTCAATAAGCATGCGAAAGATTGGCATACTCAACTTACTTACGCTTTATTGGCTTATAACACTAGTGTCTGCACTACCACGGGTACTTCTCCTTATAATATTGTTTATGGTACTGATGCTATTATGCCATTAGAATTGGAAATACCTTCTTTATGTGTTTCTTTTTATGGGATAATTGACAAAGATACTTTCCAGGAACAACGATTGCAAGAATTAGAAATGTTGGATGAACAACGAATAAATTCTTTGGAACATATTAAGGCTTATCATAAATCACTTCAAAAATAGTATAATCATAAGGTCATTGAATGATCATTTTTCATAGGTGATTTAGTCTTATATGAAAATCAAAGGAACGTGAATGCTTTACCTAGTGAAAAAGGGAAATTTATCCCTAATTGGCTTGGACCTTTTGTGGTAATTGAGGATTTTACTTCTGGTGCTTATAAGATTGCTGATATGAATGGTGTTCCCCTTAAGGTACCTATTAATACTATGCATCTTAAATGTTATTATCCCTAACACATCAATTTTTATTTATGTATTCCCCGTAGAATAGTTATGTCTATTTTATAGGTTATGTGATTTGAATACATTCATACATAAATTCATTCTTTCTTTATGTTAATTTTTTGTGTATTGATGAAAAGAGCAAGTAATCAATCATAGAACTAACTAGACAAGCAAAATTATTCATATATAAACTTCCATGAGTTTGGTACATATATGGCACATATGCCATGGCTATCAATCTCTATCTATACGCTCTAAGGGTCAGTAACTCCCAGCTCTCTCTGCTCTATGGTGTGAGGCTGAATATCATGGTACAGTAGTCTGTGTGCAACTTCTTGATAATTAAAACTGATAGTTGCACTCCTGATCTCTCTGTAGGTCAGACATCATTTTCTCTTCTCTTTCTTTTCATAACCTCAGCTCTCGCTAGACGCACATAAAAATATCTGCATTTCTACCGGGATCTCTTCATCCAATAAGAGACTCTCACTCGCTAGCTAGTAGTCAGTAGGATATACATGTATCCTTTAGAACCTTAGATACAAAGCTCATCCACTCCACTACACTACCTGCAGAATTCAAACATTTTTTTAGTACTTCTAGAAAAACATTTACTTGAAATTTTCTAAATCAATTACATAAATCATGCCTAGATCTCCTCCCTAGGTATCACCAAAGGATCTATATGGTGGTAGCGTGGAGTGACTACCCTCTCCTCACTCACTGCATCTAGGTCTAGGTGGTGGTGTCTCTATATGTGTGTGGGGAGGTCATCATGATCTCAATGGTATATCATGGATCACCTAATCCTCTGCACCGGTACTACCACCTAAGGGCATATCGTCTTCTCTCTCATATGCTCCCTCATTCACTCTCTCTTCTTCTCTCTCCTCTTCCCTCTCCTCCTCCATGGCATCTCCCTTGGGGATGGGCTCCTCCTCATCTCTCTAATCCTCCTCCTCCTCTGGTGTGTCACCACCTCGGTGTGTCCTCTATGAAAGACCTCGATCACCTATAGGGTAGTCATGAGGGAAGATGGGATGGGTCCCCTATAGAATCCAATATTTGATATAGTCTCTACTCACATCTAAATAGGATACATTAGGAGCCACCTTTGTATCCCCAGTCTCATCTATATCACTATCTACAATATCTACTACTGTAGGTCGGCGTATGGCACCGGGTCTCTGATAATATCTCGTCAGATATTCATATTGAGGTACTCTCTGGGGGACCCCCTATGTCAAACCAAACTATCTCATGACTCTATCATAATAATTCGGTATCACTGCATGACTAGTAGGACCCTCTAGAAGCTTGCACTACTGAGAGTGTCTCAACTAGTGTTGAGTATCTGGCCATCCTGTCATGCGATAGTATGGTCTCCATATCACATCCACACCTGGTATACAGTCAAAGTGTACCCTTCAAAAGAGGATATCTTTGTATTTCTATACATCTTCTAGAAGATATGCAAACGCTCTTAGTGTACTTGAATCTATCGTCATTGGAACACCCTATGGTCGCATACATGTGTAATTCTCAAACATCCAAACCTATAGCAAGGTGTGTACCATAAGATTCTCCCACTGAAATCTCACTAACTGACTCAAATCATGGTAAATATGGGCTAACATGCTATGGCCCCATGAGAAAAGAATCCTGTCATTCTCCATCCTACGTATGAGAAGGGTGAATGGTGCTAAGAAAACTATACCATTTGTGTTGGGTATTACAACCAAAGAGAGTATACATAGCATCATTCTCCATACCAAGGGTGTCGAACCTACTAGTATGGTTTATAGAGTGATCTGATATGATCAGGTCCTCATCTATGGTACTCGTCCCAAATAATACTCCCCATCTAAAAACACCTCGGGAGGACCCTACTACACTCTCGGTCTAACATGCTTTCCTCAGACTAGAAGTCATAGGATCCTGTACACATCCTCCAATGTGATCATGATCTCTCCTGATGGAAGATGGAAGGAACAAGTGTTCTCATCCCACCTCTCTATCATTTCTAATATCATGGATCGATGGAACCTCATCTATGCTAGGACTGCATAATCTCACATCTCTCAATAGTTGTATTTCCTCCTACTGTAGCTCAAATAGGTTCTCTTTGATAATCAGTAAAAGCCCTCCAAAGGGGTGCTCTTAGAGATGAACAAGATCTTGTCAGCACAAATAGTACCATATCAATAATCTATCATCAAATGACTACAATACTCACTTGACCTAGAGTCAAGGTCAACCTTTTTGGGTCAAGGTCAATCTTATCCCTAGAAAGGACAGAACCTTCCTAGATATGGTCGACCTTCAAGGGTCAAGGTTGACACAACTGGGTGAAGGTCGACCCTTTTGGGTCAGGGTCGACCTTCCCTATCAAAACATGAAATTTTCAATCAAAAACATCAAAGAAAGGCATGTACCTCAGGCAATGGTTGTCCACTGGAAAGACACTCTCTTAGGACCTCCATGTGATTCACTCGAATTTTTTCTCTCTTGGTCACCTTTCTCCTTGTCTCCAAGCTTTGAAAATGGTAAGAATGAGAAAGTAATTGTTTCTTCATCTTATTTATAGCTGAAAATTAGGGTTTTGTTTGAATTTACTTAGGTCAAATTTGAATTTCCCTTTACATGCATTTAGATAGGCATTCACTCTTTTCATCATAACTTGATTTTGATAGCTCAATCTCCAATGCCATCAGTGGAGTTGGAATCGTCATTCAGATACCTAACCTCTTGAATTAGTTTAGGAATATTTTTAATCCTATTAAATCATTTAGGAATGGCCTTTTCAATAAATTGCATATCCAGTGTATAGATTTAACTTTATCACCCTATTTCACCTTTCAGAATTAGTAAGCCAAAATAGGGGGGCATAAGGGGCTCTATGAACCTCTCAAAACCATCTTAGTAATGCTTAGGTTCTTTATGGATTTCCATTAACCTTGTATATTGTAGGTGGCAGATACTAACGGTTTCTTGCAAGATCTCCACATTAAGGACTTGGCTATATCCTTTTTACTTTACAATATTTTCTTACTTTAGCTTGCATATTCATGTAGTGTCATACCTAAGATAAAGTGGGGGATAAATGTGTCATCTTAAAATGGAATCACTTCCATTTTGATTGGATTAGCACCCTCATTTAGTACATTTTCATATTAGATTTGCATTTAGGATGCACATGCACTTGATTCTGCATATCTAGGTGAAATTAGGATTAGGGTCCTTTGGATCCTCCTTAATCTCCCTTTTCTATGGCTCCATTTTTGGTAGAACCTATGTATTGGCTCTCCTAAATTTTTATCATACTTACACTTTGGCCTTTGTTTCGCTATCCAACAGCCTGGCGTGTTTTCTCACCTTCCTGGGTCCCCAATTAACCTGGGAATCCTGCAGGTTTCCCAAAGAGACCAACCTGAAACCTTAGTTATGGGTTGAGGTCAATTCTAACATAGGTTAGAATCAATGTTGACCTTGACCTAGGTCAAGGTCAAGGTCCACCTTGAGCTCTCTTAGGTGGTGGTCCCCACTTTCAAATCTAGAGCCTATCGGGGTTCTAAAACTTACAATAGGTCCCAGGGTCGGGATGCGAAAGTGTTTCCCCCGATATTCAGATTAATAGATCCCCTCCTTCTTTGGTGATTGTAATTGGACCATAATTCAAGGTGAAATTTTAATTTGGGTCCCTTGAATTGCCCTAGGAGATCTATATTGAGATCTCTATATAAACACTCTCTTTCACCTTCATTTGGACATGAAAGAGAATCATAAGATGACATGATTCAATTATGATTATGATATCATGATGATGCAAGAAAGAAAAAGGATGATATATAAGGACAAGATATGATGATGCATTAAGACATACAAGCATTTTTTTGGACAAGACAGTGTGGATCTTCTTTGGAACAAGGGAGACTTCTTCCTTCTTTCATTCTTCTTGGATCCACCATTTCCAACCTTCAAGAATTCAAAGGATATTATCATGGGGTAGCAACTACGCATTGTGAGTTTGGTAGGAGTACTTTAGCCTTGTGGGCTTGGTTTTATTTCTTTATCATATTCAAATCTATGCATTGCTCTCTCATTTTCAATTCATGTTAGGGTTTTAATATAGAGGATTAGATCTTGACATTACACATTTGAAGCTCTTTCCAAGAGCAACAGACACATACATTCTATTATATTCGACTATTCATGGAGGTGGAGATCACCAAAATGGGGGTTTGACTATGGAAAAACCCTATATAGCCACCCAAAACCCCTCATTTTTGGATATTTATAGGTGTTGTTTTGGGAGTTACAGGTTCAGAAATAGTGGATCAGAGTATAGATCTGGATACCCTTTTCATCAAAATTCTAGGATCCAAAAATAGAAATTCAGTCTGAGACTTTTTAGGTCAATTTTTCCCTAGGGCGCAATCAAAAATTCTGGGTAAATGGGGACATTGACTTAAGGGTACAAATCAGAACTATGTCAGAATGAAAAAAGGTTTCTTGGTTTTGTTCGTCTCTGCATTTCTATTCCAGATCTCACCTCGGATTTTCTAGAAACTCAACACGGGCTTCAAAAAATGGCATTTTCAGATCTTCTATGATGTGAGGTAGGTACTTTACTCCATTAATATTTTCTTTCATTTCCAAATCTATATCCATTATCAAATACAAATTTAATTTAATGGTTAAGTTATGGCATAAATATCTTATATGTATAAATCTCTATTGTGTAAAACTCTATGTAGGAGATCATCCAAATTTATATGTTATAGTTACAAATTCAATGCTAATGAGATAGGATTGAAGTCTTTCATACTAGGCTCTAGGTGCTTGTTTCAATCCATACAAGGCTTTATGTAGTCTACATACCATGTTTCTCTTTTCTGGATCAACAAATGTTTCTCATGTTCAATGTATACCTCTTCTTCTAGTATTCCATTTAGGAATGCAAATTTGACATCCATCTGGTATACCTTGAATCCTTTGTATGCAGCATAAGAAAGTAAGATTCTAATTCCTTCTAGTCTAGCAATGGGTTCAAAGGTTTCTCCGTAATCAATACCTTCTTCTTGTGCATATCCCTTGCATACTAACCTTGCTCTATTTCTTGTGACTTCTCCATTCTCATTCAGCTTGTTTATGAATATCCATTTGGTACTGATGACATTCTTGTCATATGTTCTTGGTACTAGTGTCCATGTACTATTCTTCTCTAGCTGCTCTATTTCTTCATCCATAGCATTGACCCATTCCTCATTTTCAAGTGCAGTATTAATAGATTTAGGCTTAAAATCACAAAGTAAACATCTAGGGTTTAGTGACTTACTTCTTGTTCCCATTCTAGCCTTCTTGTTTCCTATGATTTTATTTTGTGGATGATGTCTTTTGACATACTTAGAAATTTTTGGCTCAGCTCTGTGTTCATCATTTTGATCTCTATCGCCCGAAACATCATCTTGAGGATTTTACTAATTTTCAGTAATTGCAGCCTGATGCTCAGGTGCAATGTTCTATTGCTCAGGAGTGATACACTATTTCTCAGGTAGAGTATCATGTTCTATATAAACAAACTTGTTGTAGTCCTCTAGTTCTCTTCTGCTTTCCTTATCATTCTTTTTTTCAAATTCATCTATTTTCATGTTTACACTTTCAATGATCTTGTTAGATGACTTTATAAGATAGTTATAAGCCTTTCTTTTGGTTGAATACCCTACAAAGATGCCTTCTTCACTTTTGGAGTCAAGTTTTCCATTTCTATAATCCTTCAAAATTTACATTGACTACCAAAGATTCTGAAGTAACTTATATTGGGTTTATGACCATACCAAAGCTCACAGGGTGTCTTCTTTATGTCCTTCAATTTTACTCTATTTAATGTGTAGACATCAATACTGACAACTTCCCTCCAGAAATTTTGAGTGATTATTTTCTCAATCATCAATGTTCTTGCACAGTCAACAATTTATTTGTTTCTCCTCTCAACAATTCCATTTTTCTATGGTGTTCTTGGTGTATTGACCTATCTTTTAATTCCATCCTCATTGCAATAGTTAGTGAATTCATCTATATTAAATTTCCCTCCTCTATCTGACCTTATGCATTTCAATTTCTTTTCACTCTTTTTTCCTACCATAGCCTTATACCATTTAAACATCTTCAATGCTTATGATTTATCCTTTAAGAACACAACTGTCATTATTATAGAATAATCATCAAAAAAGAGAATAAAATACCTATCTCCATAGTAACTCTTTATCCTCATGGGTCCACATATATTAATATAGACTAAATCAAGAATTGTATTAGATGTATGGTTTTTACTCTTGAAACTAGACTTTGTCATCTTACCTTTTTGACAATTCTTGCACATTATATGCTCGGGCTTAGTCATGCTCGGTAAGCCTCTGACATTCCTTTTGTTTGTTATCTTTATCATATTGTCAAAATTCACATGACACAATATTTTGTGCCACAAACATATGACTTCATTTCTAGCCATTAATTAAGTGGTGTTAATTTCATCAAGATAGAAAAGGTTACCTTTTGTCTGTTCACCAATTTCGATCAACCTTCCTGATTCATTGAAGATCTTTGCCTTCTTATTTTCAAATGCTATTCTATGACCTGAATTGTTCACATGTGAAATACTTAAAAAATTAGAATTCAGTCCTTTTACCCAGTAAGCATTTTCACATTTGATTAGGTTATTCAACATTATACTTCCTTTACCTTCAACTGGACAAGGTGTATAATTTCCCATTCTTACTGAACCACCATTATAGTATTCAAAACTCTCAAACTTTTGTTTATCGCCAGTCATATGGTGAGTGCAACCACTATCTATGATCCATACATCACTCTTACTAACCTTAGATTTGAGTGTAGTTTCTACATACATTTCTTCTTCTTCGTCTGAATCATCCTTCATAGCTACAAATACCATCCCAATGTCCTCTTCTGATTTGGTGTCAGTATTGTCAGCTCTATTCTCAGCTAGGTAACAAGCTTTCTTCCCTTTGTCCTTTTAGTCTCGGGTATCTCTTTTTCATATTGTCAGTTGCTTCAGTAATCTCTGTTATTACCTCTATCAAACTTCTTCTCATATGATCTATCATTACTTCTATCATCTTTTATTCTATTTGGACATCTTGCAGCAAAGTATCCAACCTCTTGACAATTAAATCATACAAGTGGTAATTTACCTTTGTATTTACATTTTCCTCTTTGCAATCTTCTTTCCATTAGTGCTTCAATATCATCATGATCTTGATTATCATTATCACTTTCACTATCATTTCTAATAGAGTGTCTATGAATTGATTTACTTATTTTCAAAGAAGATTTCAATGCAGATTCTATAGATGGTAAGATGCTATTATCAAATTTATTCATCTCAAATGAAATCAGTCTACCAATTAGACTATCTAGAGTAACTATATTGTTTGCAACTGCTCTCATTTCTTTTATAGCAGAAACTCTAATAGCATATACAGATAGTAAGGTTCTTAAGATTTTAATTACTTACCATTGTCTCCTCTTCAAGTGTACCTCCAACTCATCGGATAGCATTGACTACCTCTTTGATTCTGCAGCTATACTGAGTGATATTTTCTCCTTCTTTCATCCTTAGGTCATCAAACCTCCCTCTTAGGCTTTCTACCTTGGATCTTAGTACATTAGCATCTCCTCCATGTACTAGTTTCAACTTATCCCACATTTTCTTTGCAAAGGTGTAGGTTTTGACATCTTCAAACTTAGCATCGGAGAATGAGAAAGAAAGTTCTATCATCATGCAATTATGATCATGCTTTTCTCTTAATTTCTCAAGAGTGTGAGGTTATGTAGGAAACATATATTCAGTATCAATGTGTTGAGTACCATCATTACCAATACCTGATAAGTGGAGTCTTATTTTTCTTTTCCATGATGCAAAGTTGTCTTTATTCAACTTGGGCACATCTCATCTGTTCATCTTGTGATCTTTTTCTTGAGCTTTTAAACTCCATTTCTAAGCACACAAGCTCTAACACCAATTGTTAGTAATAACTGAGAGGGGTGGGGAGGGGGGGTGAATCACTGGCCTCAAAAATATTCCAATTAATCAACTGAAAAACTTAGTACCACAATATAAATCCTCTAGTTATCTTTAGTCCTATCAGATGATTTCCTTCAAATATACTTATCAAATTACTACTACTTGGAATGCTCTATTAAAAATTCTTTTTGTTTACTGAATATCAGTCTTCCATTTTGGTGGAACCCATGTCGACAAAGTAATTTGTATCCATTCTTGTTCAGGGAAGTATCTATTTACATATACTTACTTATCTTTTATAGGTTCTATTGTTTACCATCTTTCTCTTATCGAAGTATTATCATTCACTTTCATATGTCTTGTGGTTTAATATTTTAAAATTCTCTTTATCCTTGAATCATTTTCTTAAGATTCTTTTTCAATAGAGAAATTTAAGCACCTGATCTTGTGACTTTCTCCCCTTAAAGACATGACGTAATTACAGTTAGTATTGAAAAATGCTTTTGAAGCCCTATATGATGCTTTCATCTAAATCCTAATATAATTACATGAAATTCTACATATTTTACTATTACATTACAAATCTCTAAATCCATATTGGTGATAGAAAGAAAAGAGAAAATATTTTATGTGGAGAATTATGCATTTGACTTAATGATGGTCTTCAATGAATTAAATAGCAATCTATTAATGTTTTTGAAGAGGATAATCTTGGTTTGATTTAACTTTCATGGATTTGACTGCTTACCATTTTCAATGGAAAGATGATGTTATTATTTATGATCATGGTATAAAAGATTGAAAATTGTTATAATTTGATTGATAACTATGATGACAAATAATGTTTTCCTTTTCATGCATGTGAATATACATATTACACTCTAATTCTTATAGAATGACTAGGTTTGTCATTATTTTTGGTGTAATAATAATATTGGAAAAGAAGTTAGCAAATATATATATTTTTTCAAAATACGTTATGCTTATGAATATGAAAGGATATTTTTGTAAAACGTTATCATGAAAATGTTGTTTAAAAGAAAGTTAAAGATTGTATTATGTTAATCTTGAAAATGTTCCTAAGTTATGTATAATATTTAAATATTTATATTCTTTCTCCATGACATTAGTATGTATTTATGATTATTATTATTATTATTATTATTATTATTATTATTATTATTATTATTATTATTATTATTATTAAATCAAAACAAAGTTTGTATCAAAATAAAAAGTAGTTAGCACAAAGAAAGACTAACTACTTATATTATAAAGCCTTGTATGATTATATAAAAGGTTATATTATTAATTTGGTTGATTTCAAATTCTTTATATAATATTAATATTTGAAACTAAATTTCTATCTACTGATTTTATTTTATAGATAGTTTAACGAATACAATTATTCTTTGATCACTACCTTAATGTTTAATGTCTTAAGTGGAAAAAGATGGTGAACTCAAAAGAAGATGAACATGTTGTCGGCATTAATGTCTAAGGTGGCAAGAATCATACATGGTCGATAAGAAGAATCAAAGACTAAGAAAAAGGGCTAGTGCAATGTAGATATTACTCACTCCATCATGCCATGCCTCCATCTGCAAGCAAGTCGACATCTTCAAACAACGAGCATGACATTCCCTGCAGTGTCTATCACCTTCAAATAAAGGTCGATGTATTTAAACAACATCCATCAGCAATAGCGTGAAAAGAGGGCACAAAAATGATAGACTGATTAAAATTGAAACAAAGAAATCGACAAAACTACTAACTCATCGATGACTCATCAGATGAGTTAGTAGAGGATTCATCAAGTGTTCTTCAAGCTAGTTATTTCCCTCACCAAATAGTGACAATGGTCGCTGTGTATAAGTCTACAAAGGAGTTTAAACTATTTCTATTAGCCAACCATCATGCTGGTCGCCACCCTCATCAGTGATAAAAGCAATGGTTGATAAGGACAACAAATTCCATGTTCCATAGTGTGATGGTCGCCATCTCAAAAGATTCATAATGGGTCAAAGAAGTTAGCAAACACCAGACACTTTACCCCAGGCCACATAGCCATGTAATCAAGCAGTCTACAAAGACATTTAAAATGTTTCCATTATATGCTAGATTCTACCCTCATCAGAAATAATGGCAACGGTCGATGTAAACAGCAGGGGTAGATGCAAATAGCAGATCAAGCACTATAGTCACTGAATCCTACAAGTCTCAGAGATATTTTATATAGCAGATCAATATAATAGTTTGCAAAACCATCAAACATTGCCACCAACTTCAGCGCATGAAGCAATGATTACCAATGTGACTATGGATATGTTTATATAGAGATTTATTTTGAAGTTGGGCAGATTTAGGTGCAATCAAATCAGTTGATAGTTGTAGTTAATGGGGAGTAGAGATTTGTATCTCAAAACAATATAATTGATAAGTATAGTCGGCAATTTTCTATTTATATTCAATCATAAATCTACAAATGGGGACAAAATAACAATTCACAATGATCGATGATGGATTCTTGGGGAACGATGAAATAAAAGATAGTTGATGTCAGACATTGTATGCAAGGATCCGATATAAGCTTTCTTATCAAGTAGAGATAAGTCTATATTTATTTCAATTTTGCAATCATTTTTGTTCTTTCTTTAGAATCAAGTCCTTTAGATAAACCAATTGAAATTCCTTAAAGTGATAGTTTTGATTTGTGTATATTTCAATTTAAGTTTATATTCTGTATATTCAATTGTTTCTATCTCATTTTCGCATGGTTTAATCGTATTGATTAAAGTATTGATCAATTAGTCCATCATTTGAGGACTAGTATTAAATTAAAGTATTTTTAAAAAAAAATTAGTTATACATTCATATCATAACACCTTTAAGGTGACAAGCTTTTGTTTTCAAAGCCATCTCTGAAGTTGAACGTAGGATTGAAGAATTATCGACTCTATTGCCCCTTATTAAAATAAAGCATTGGTCTCTCTTGTTAATTGAATTGTGGTATAAAGTTCCATTGTTTCAAGTTCTAAATTGTTCTTTTCTTTCATCTTATCCAGTTCGTATTTAAATTATATCAAACAATTTTAATAACATTATATTTGTATAACACATATTTTCAGTTTTGTGATCTTATTAACACCTTGAAAAGCAGGAGTTGAAGTTATCAGTTATCCGCTATAGGAAACCTTTAGAAGATTTTGAAGATAAGTTTTAAAGTGCAGGCCCACCAGCCTTGGTTCTATGCAATCATAATTGTAGGAGGTTGTTGAAACCTCATTTTTTGGCAAATCAATTGTATCTATCTTCATTGGACAAGCAAAATCCGTAGGAAGTCCAATCTATCAATTTGAGCACCAACACATTTATTAAAAAATAGTAAATTACTTAGAGTATACCGATCAACCCAAATTAGTTATGTGTAATGTAAAACACTAAAGTAATGAATCATAAACACATTGACACATGTATTTTTAACGTAGAAACCCTGTTAAGGGAAAAATCACTTGGGATTGGTAACCCAAAATTTCCACTCTTTTGAAGTGAGCTCGGTGAAGAGCCAACCATTATAAAGGTTACAAACACACTATTAGGTGTGACCTTGTTAGAGTATTTAAAATATTATTTTGTCACTTGATATCAGGCATTTCTATGATACCTTCCTTGTCCAAATACTTCTGGTTTGTCAAATGGTATATGGCATCTCATGCTATCTTCATGATCAAACTTTTTGATACTCCTTGGGATGTATCTCAATATAGAAAGGATCTTTAAATTCTTCTCGGTTAAGATACTTTCTGAATCAATGGTTAAAATGTATGATCTGTTCACATATACAACTTTAGACTTGTAGATTTAAAGATCTATTGCAAGCTCTTTTTGATCAATAAATAATTTCAATACCTTTGCTCCACTTTCTGCTTGGTAATGTTGTGCTCCTTTGTTGCTCAGTGTCCACAGAAATATCTAGCTCTTTCCTCAGCTTGATTGATAAAGACTACATGAATTTTTTCTTCATCAATTTCTCTTTAACATCCTCTTTTCTATTCACTCCCCTTCCTTAATTTGTAATTAATTAAGTTATCTCTTTGTAGACATGATATCACCGTTTCTAGGTTCTTGACATTCTTGATCTTGGTGTGATTCACAATTCTTGCCAATCTAATTTAAAGCATAACTTTTGTTTTATCTCATAGAGATATTTTTGCCAACTAGACAAAACAACTTTAAATCCTTTACTTATCTCTGGCTTTATCTTCTCGATTAAAATAATGATAACTATTAGTTAAGTCTATATTTAGCTCTACCAGCTAGATATTTTGTCATTTTTGAACTCAAGTTAATTTTGGTGTTTTAACTCTTGTTAGCTTTGGTCAACACTCCAGTTCTCCTCAGGCTTCTCTGTCAGGGTTGTTTGTCTATTGGGTTACACTATGATTCTGGCCTTCGGGTATGCTTGTGATTTTGCTCATCGGTAATGCTCGTCAGTTTCTTTTCTTGGGCATCAATGTAACTTATCTTTCAATTATCTCTATCTGTAGGGTTCCACTAGCCGTCGGTGTTTGAAGCCACTTAGTTAATTCTTTTCTTCTATGCATTATTGAAAGCATAATCTTTATCTCTTTGATTCTTTGAAGTCTTTGACATTTTGAATATAACTAATTAGATTATATAAAGTTGACATCAATGACAATACAATCCATTAACTTATTTAATGTCTTGCATTATCTTTTTGCATTTCGATGATCAACTTAACATCTTCAAACATTCAATTAGTTACATGTCATCATTTTCTTTTTTATATTTTTGAAATTGATTTTACACATACATATAGTTGTTCACACTTATTTTCTTTTTCTTTTTAAGAGTATAAGGTCCAAGGTGAAGATATTTTATATTATGAAACAAAATTTACATATGAGAGCATAAGGTTGATTCAAGCTTTAGACCATCTATGAATTGTAGAAAAATTCATAAAAGTGATCAAAATTGCCCTAGAAATATGGATCTTATTCATGGAAGATACCGTAGGCAAGTCGTACATTCTCAAAATTTAAAATGCGCCATATATGGGGTTGGAAATAGAAAATAAAGCACTAAACCTATAAGAAAAAGTCCTAGAGAAGATATTCCAAAGTATGAAAATCAAGGACCAGTTGTTTGTTTGTCTTTGTTATTTAGAGGAGTCATGAAATGACCGCTTATGTCTATTTATTAGCATTAGTGAGAGTCCACCCCAGAAACAAAGTTTATTTGATTATCCTTAGTCCTAGTATCTTGATCATCATCATTGGAATCCTTTCTTTCCAAGCCATCCAAACATACATTATACTTATATTTGGAGATCTAATCATCCCCTTCATTTAGATCATCCTCAACAATGTTTCCCAATAAGTCACCCAGTGTGAATCTCATGAGTCTCTTTAGAAAGGAAAAAGATTGTCTAAATAATTAAGTTTCTGATATCAAATAGGTCATCATCCCAAATTATTAAGATAGGAAGCCTTAGGATAGGTTTTTCTATTGGTGTGATAATCGAATAATGCATAAGATAGAAAATTGTGATTTTCCTATCCACATTTTGAAATAATATATCCAAATCTCCCAAAATTTATATTAAATACCATACTACACAATTCACCATCCAAAAATTTCTCTTCCTTGACCATGAGGATAGTAGAAAGAAACACAATACGAATATATATATTTACTCGATGCCTATGGTTTTCCATGATGAACTCCCCACCCTGTATTTGCTTCACTATGTAGATGAAATTTTTTTTTAGTTGACAAGCTATGCAAGACACTTATTAGTCATGGGACCTAAGAATGATGTCTACTTCTTGTTTTTTATGAACTTGATTGGTGAGTCAATGGTATAAAGGAGAAACATGAGAGAGAGAGAGAGAGAGAGAGAGAGAGAGAGAGAGAGAGAGAGAGAGAGAGAGAGAGAGAGAGAGGAAATTAGAAATGGGGCGAATGGGATTTTAACCACTGGAATAACTTATAGACAATTTTTTGCATGGTCCTTGCATGGTGGGGACATGAATCATAAATGATTCATTATGACTGCGTGTGTGATGGGACATTTTGTTCTTTTACTTGTTTAAACTAACCAATGTTAATGACCTCTAAATTATTTTCATAAATATCATTTGATGTTGTTTTCTACATGATGACATTCCCACCACCAACTTTCCATTTAAAATATGGGCTCATAAAAGAGCTGATACATCTTGTTGAATTGTGCTTGATTACTAGTATGTTCGTGTTTTAGAAGGGATTTATGCTATTTTTTGGTTATGTATTTCAATTTAGTGTTCATGGTTTATATTCATTGGTATTTGACACATTATTTCTATAGGTCATTGATGTGGTTTATATGTTGACTACTAATGCAATTCGATCAATGAATGGTGGAGATATTATTTGGAGGTTGTTGCTTCAGATTTTTTCATACAAGAAATTAGTCTCAACTGAAGGAAAGTCCAAGCGATTCAAATTATGTTTTCTAATGGCATGTATATTCAATTGGTCATATTGCCAAAAAATTTCACTGATATTTTATTTTATGATATGCTCAAGATATGATTGATAATTTGTTTGATAGCTTATATATGTTGAAACACTAGTGATCTTCAAAGTAGTTTTTTATATTATCTATTTATTATTTATAGTTCTCTTGCATAAGTATTTCCAAATTATGTAACATGTATTAGCTATTATTCACCTTGTCAGATAGGACCATAATTTTTTTTTCTTATATATCCTTTGTTCCAACTACAATGTCATTGGAAACCCGGAATACCTATTTGAATCATATTAGGAAAGCATGCAATCAGAAAAGTTTTGTAGTCCATCCAATTATGGGCTACTATTTGGTATTTATCTGTTGCTAAGGAAAACATGTGTCAATGAAAAGATTAGTCCTATAATAATTCTCTCTTTTGAGAAAAATACATTTGACATCTACATAGAAGATCAAACCATAAAAAATAAAAAATAAAACCAAAAATATATTATAAAAAATTAATTGATTTTAAAAGAATCATCTAAAGGAACTAAACTATTTTTTCAAGTTAAGAAAAAAACATAAAGATCCCTCGAAAAAATTGTCCACATTTACATGTTGAGTTGATCATGTTGGGAAAATGGTGTCTCAACCTTGAAATAATAAAAGGTCACTATTGATACATAAGCAATGGGAATTTGAGGGCATCACCGCCAACATGGGGTTGAAAGGGGTTCCAAATGGTCAAAGATTCAATGGTGGATATTTTATGCACCTCATAGATGGTTTTATCCCAAAGTTTTGTAATATTGTTTGATGGTTTCATGCTTTTTATCTCCTATATATTAGGTTCCTAATGACAAGACTATAAATTGTCTCATCATTAAGCCAATGAAATCATAGGTTTCTTCCTAATATATTTGTATTAAGATGGATTTGAGCAATAATGGAAAATTATTTAGTTGTTTAAGGTAGAACATAAAGTAGCTATTTGGTTGATTTTTAGTAAATAAATGTGATCAAAATTAATTCTAATTTGTCTCCATGAGTGTGCAATATATTACAATGTGTAGTTAAATGAGTTATTAAATAACTCATGGAAAGGAGAAGGTTTCAAAAATACTTGTTGCAAAGAGCTCTAGAAATAAACTCTAGAAAAATCTAGATACTTTAGAAGGCTTTAAAAACATCATTAGAAGATAAAGAAAACTCCTTCAAACTGTTAATCCCTGAGTTCTGTTGATGATTAGTTACCAACACTTAGTCATTTACTTAGGCAGTTTTAGTTGGTTATCACTATGGCCAAGCTAAACATTCAAGGCCGAGAAACATTGCCGAGTAGAATACAGGTTGCTGAGTTACATCATGCCGAGCCGAGTAGAATATTAAGTGTCAAGTGATAGAGATGTTAAATGCCAATTAGAACAGTCTTTGCATACATGTCAGGATTGATTCAAATTTTGATGTGAACTGTATAGGCCGACTTGTATGAGATTTGGGCTGACATTTGTACGCATTTAATATTTGTCTATTGAGTTAATTACACATTTAATTTTTTATACTATGCATGGCATGGAGCCAATCAGTAAATTAGAATGCATTAGAGGCATAAATGATAGATCTTGATTGTTGATCTAGATCTTGCCAAAAGATCTGCAAAGACATATAAGATTGCTTCTAACCCTAGAAAACAAGTGTGTGTGCAAGAGATATACAAGGGTTGTGTGTTCATAAGAGATGAATAGTGAAGAAGCTTAGATCAAGAAGAATGGAAGAGAAGTGAAAAGAAGAGAATAGACATATCAGATTGTGAGATCATAGAAGGTATTGGAAAGAGAAAATCTATCATCAGCATCTAAGTGCATAACAAATGATCATTACTTGAAACATTCTAAGAGGTGTATCAGGTGAAATATCTTAACAGAGTGGTTCTAGAAGACCGTTTTAAATCTCTTATCTGAGTGTTTACTTTACTGTAAGTTGAAATCATTTAACAAGGTAGATTGTAATGATCTTTAGTTCTTAACAGAACAGATCTTTAACTAGGTAGATTGCATTTTGTAATCAAACTCTTGTAGTCCTAACAGGCACACTTTATTGCTACAGTAGTGAAGATTTTGTGGGTATCATCCCCACCCCATTTTTACCTATTTGGGTTTTTGGGTTACCAAAATTCTGTGTTATGAGCTATACAATTCATGTTGTTGATGCTATCTAATGTTAGGTTAAATTCATATATGTGTGAATGTGGATAAATTTGTTTTAAGTGGTTAAGTTTTAAGATTTGATTCACCCCCCCTCTCAGCATCTTACTTTCCCCATTATTGTACTTCCAACAATTGGTATCAGAGAACACTTCACCTACAAAAGCTTTTAATCAGCTTGTGAGTACAGATCTTGAGATGAAGGTTTACAAGTTGGGTAAAGTCATTGAGAATCATAAAATCAAGATTCAGCTAGCATTACATCAGCTTGAGATAGCAAGATAGGAATTGAAGAAATCATTGACAGCTAGGAAATATTTGGCCAAATAGATGAATGATACTCATTACAAGGAAGATGATACTGTAGATCTATTTCATAATGGAGATTCTATTGAGAGTGATGCAACAATTGCAGATCTACTAGAAAAGAATAATGCAATGTGTGAAGAAGTCAAAAACTTGAAAAGCGAATAATAAATGCAGACAGTGAGACTATGTGAAGTAGTGGAACAAAAGAAGAAAGATGAAGATGACAAAGCAATGATTGAAGAAAACAAAAGAGTAAGAACTGTCATACTTGATGAAAGGACACATGATGTGCAAATGATGACAATCAATTAGGTTGACATGGCAAATCAAATGCTACTTGCAAATCAGGAGACTAGTAGGAAAGATATGGAAATGATGAATCTGAGATCTGAGAACAATCAATTGAAAGATGACTTGAGATTTGAGAAGGAACTAAATGAAAGGTTGAATAAACCTAATGTTCATCTTTGACTCATTTTGAGAAACTGATGGAAGCATCAAGGAGGCCAAAGGATTCTTCTAGATTAGGTCACACTGAACCAAAGACATCTGCTAAGAAAGGAGAATCATCTAAGAATGGTGAAAGGAGGAATGCAAAGACAAAGCACAACAAGCCTATTTTCCACCACTGTGGAAAACTAGGTCATACAGAAAACATTTTCCGAAGCAAGAAAAGTAAGTCCAATCCTAAACCTAAGTTCAATGGTTACTATTTTAACTGCAAGAAATTTGGACATAAAGCACATGAATGTTGGGATGAAGCAAGTGATGCACCTCCTAAACAAAGACTTAATGGTTATTGTTACAAGTGTCAAAAACGTGGTCATAAAGCACAAGACTACATAACCAAAGCTAAACAGCAATGGACATCAAAGACACAAACAAAAGAAGCTAGGAAAGGCAACACATGCAACTAGGATTATAATACAAGGAAGAATTTTCATTACTGTGAAGAATATAGACATGCACCTGAAGATTACTTGAAGACACATATCAGAGGGAAATCTAAGAGTTGGATGAATGGAATCTTATTCTATTTTATTTGTTTGAAGATAGGTCACACTAAGAGAGAATGTAGGACAAGATTTCCTACCCCTAATGTTGAAGAAATAAGAGCACAGATGAACCAGACATGGGTAAGGAAAACAAAGCTGAGTAGCAGTGAATCCACTGAAGTTGAGGCCACCCAATCCAATGGATCAGGTGATCACACCATCCCTAACTAAGCAATAGTGGTATGTATGGAACTGCATTTAAATTTCAAATCTTACATCAATTCCTAATATGTAAATGTGCCAAAGTCCATATCTGCATATGTTAAGATGCACCAGGACATGTTTGTGACAAGTGTCAAGAAGAGTTAACTGCACTATAGGTGCCGAGTTGGTTGGCCAAGTAAGTTGTGTGATGGTCGATTATGGTAAGCTGAGTGGTATGCAATTTGTGTTAGTTAGCCAATGATAGCTAGCTTGCACTAACCTAATGGGAAGAATATTTATTGCTTACCTATCTTGACCTTTCGATTCTATATAAGGATGAATAGTCTATTCTTCATTTTACCTTGTGATTTTTCAACATTCACAGAGTGATCAAATAAGTTCTAGAATTGATCTTAGTAAAGTTTGTTTCAAAAATCTTGTCAATGTGCCATCGGCAACCCTAAGTTGAACAATGCAAAGTGTTACCTGCCGAGGTACCCTGTTCTTCATTCTCAAACCCTTATTTTAGAGATTATGGCTACAAGTTCTTCTACACTAGTCAAAGGAATGGAGATGGAGCTGAGACAAATCAAGCTAGGAAAGAGTGATGCATGTGCACCACCTAACTTCTGAGCCATTCCTGAAAGTGCAATTTTAGGTGATCTGAATGGAGCCCTCTCATCAATCCCACCAATGGTATTTATGATCCACAATGTTAGATCTTGTTACATGGTTAAGATTGGTGAAGTAGGCGATAGAGAATTGAGGAAATTTTACAAAAAGTTATGCAAAAATGGAATTCTGAAAGATGAATTCAAGCATTTAGCTGAAAAAGGGTTAACTCGTGCCCTAGATTTTCTGCCAAACTTCAAGGATGAATGGATAAAGGTTGTTCTAAGCTGAGTTCATAATATGCATATGTGGTTGGACAATTGACCAGTTAAGATCACAAAATATATTATTTAGAAAATAACTAGATATCTTGTTATCAATGGTAAATGAACAATGAGAGATTAGAGTAAAGAAGAGATAGCAGCTAACACTGGAGTAGTCTGGAATAACAGAGGTATGACTATCTCTACAATTGAAGATCTAGAACTTGACTTTGGAGTGAGAGTAATTTCACATAAGTCTTATCATTTGAGTCGACTGGATAGTGTTCCCTATACAGCCGTGGACCAGGCATGGAAGATAGTTAAGAAGAATCACACCTACAACCTTGCCAAGCTGCAATTGACACAACTAGCTGAGAAATTACTATCGATCAAGAAAGCTAAAAGCTCATCATGTAAGTTTGGTTCTCTAATAGTTTTCATATTCTTCTATGTACAGAAGTCATTTCCTAAACTAGGAAATATTTTTTGGAAGAAGGATAGACCTATTACTGTACAGATTAGTGAATGTATTCATCAATTAGGAAATAATTTTAACAATATTATGGTAAACTATTTTGTGGAATTCAAAAAGAGAATGAGGTTGAGGACTACAATTCCTAGTTCACTTGTGGAAAAGCACTATGAAGAGATATGTTTCCTAGTCAATATAGATTACACTTACATTCAGGCTGTGACACCTAGGGTATCATGATTGGAGCCATTTCCCTATGAAGTTAACATTGATAAAATAGCAGCAGCTATCACAGCACTCCTAGAAGAGGATATTGATACAAAAGAAAAAAGATTTGAAATTATGATGAAGCCAAGGAAAATATTTCCATGAATCTTAAGGCAGGAACCATGGAGAGAAAGAGGAAAAAGAATGTGAAGAATATGAAAAAGATGGTTGGATTGTCAAGTGATGAGGAGCTAGAGGATGCACCTCTAGACATATCTACTAGATAAGGAGAAGATGTATCTAAAGAATAATTAGAAGTGAGTGAATCTAAAGAAGAGATTACTGTAAAGGTAAAAGGAAAGAAACCAGTAGTAGCCAAGGTAACCAAGCTGAGTAAAGAAAAATCTAAAGTTACCCCTCCCATTGAAAATCATCCAAGGAAAAGGGCATCTACTACCACATCACCAGTAGAGAAAACAAAATTTTATGTAAACAAGGTTGGAGAGAGTAGTTTTGGATCGAAGACAAAATTGGCAAAAAAGGCTATGCCAAGCCTACAAGTAAAGAGACCAAGAAGGAAAATGCATTTGGATCCAGAAAGTGATGAAGACAAGATTGAAATTGGTGAGACTAGCAACATACCAACTGCACCATTCAAGAGACCTACAGATATTGATGAGGTATGTGAGAATTTGAGAAATTCTGTAGGGCTATCTGGCTTTAAGTTTGTCAAGTATGAAAAATTGAAGGTAGATGACAAGCATAAAGTTCAGGAAGCTCTTCTAGATATGATGTGCAACTTCAAGTTAACTCCTATAGAGATAGGAAACAATGTGCTAAATGAGTTATATGAGATTCTATCTGGAAAATGGGCATTTGCACTCACAACTGAGAGATAGATAAGAGAAGGCACATTATCTCAAGTATTCCTAAGCTGACTAATAAATAGAGAGAAAAATTTGTTGAAGAATACAAGAATAAATTCATACCTAAATAGAGAGGTTTGCTATTTTGAGAAATTACATTGAAGGTATAGTACAACAAAGTACTGGGATTTGGAAGGAAATCTTTGGATTGGTTGCTCCAAAAGAGAAGATGACTGATGAAGGAACATCTAAGCCTACCAAGACTAGAGAAAAATCAAAAGAACAAATAGAGACAGTAAGTAGTGTTGATCTGACAATTGACAGTCTAATTGATATGACAATTGATGACTCTAGCAATTTGGGTGTCGAGGATCATGATGAGCTGAGAGACTCAAGTATTGAATCACCTATTAAGGAAACTGAGGCTGAGGAAGATGAAGAGGGAACTAAAAAGGAACCTGAGGATAAAGATGCTCAAACAGAAGTAGAAAATGAGAAAACAAATGATCAAGAGGTAATTACACAACATTCACCTATTTTAGAGGTTGTGAAATCAATTCTAGATAGTAGTGAGGAGATAAGGGATACTAACAATGAGCCTAAAGAACAAGAGGAAGTGCAAGTGTTGGTTGATTTACCACACTCTACATCATCCACTCCCACTGGACTTAAAGAAGGAGGCATGCTTGATCAGTAGGCAATTTTGACTGAATTGAAAGATGCCATGGTGACTGCTACTGACATAGGAAAAGGTATTATAGACACAAAGCCAAGCAGTAGCTCAACCAAAATTAAAGAGGAGGAAAGTTATGAGGAATAAGTCTCCAATTCTTGATGTCACATTAGATGAGTTATTGTTATTTCACCATGGGTAAATCAACCAACCTTGTTTACATAAACTTTTGTTTTCTCTACTAGTGATGTGGCAGTAGATGCCCTTGTCCTTAGATGATTTGCAATGGGAGGGGTAACTTTAGATTTTTCTTTACTTGGCTTGGTTACCTTGGATACTACTGGTTTCTTTCCTTTTACCTTAACACTAATCTCTTCTTTAGATTCACTCACTTCTACTTCTTCTTCAAATACATCTTCTCCTTTTCTAGTAGATATGTCTAGAGGTGCATCCTCTAGCTCCTCATCACTCGAAAATACAGCCATCTTTTTCATATTCTTCACAATCTTTTTCCTCTTTCTCTCCATGGTTCCTGCCTTAAGATTTATGGAAATATTTTCCTTGGCTTCATCATAATTTCAAATCTTTTTTCCTTTGTATCAATCTCCTCTTCTAGGAGTGTTGTGATAGCTGCTACTATTTTATCAATGTTAACTTCATAGGGAAATGGCTCCAACCATGATACCCTAGGTGTCACAGCCTAAATGTAAGTGTAATCTGTATTGTATAGGAAACATATCTCTTCATAGTTCTTTTCCACAAGTGAACTAGGAATTTTGGTCTTCAACCTCATTCTCTTTTTGAATTCCAAAATTTTTTTTCCCATTATACCATTGAAATTGCTGCCTAATTTCTAAATACATTCACTAATCTCTAAAGTGATGGGTCTGTCGCTCATCTTGACAATATTTCCTAGTGTAGGAAATGACTTTTGTACATAGAAGAATATACATATTAACAAAGAGACAAACTTACATGATGATATTTTGGCTTTCTTGATTGATAGTAAGTTCTCAGCTAGTTGTGTCAACTGCAGCTCAGCAAGGTCATAGGTATGATTCTTTTTTACTATCTTCCATGCCTGGTCCATTAATGTACAGGGAACACTATCTAGTCAACTCAACTAATAGAACTTGTGAGCAATCACTCTCACTCCAAAATCAAGTTCCAAGTCTGTAATTGTAGAGATAGTCATTCCTTTGTTGTTCTAAATAGCTCCAGTGTTAGCTACTATCTCTTATTTACTTTGGTCTCTCATAGTTCATTTACCACTGATAACAGGATACCCAGTAACTCACTGGATAATATATTTTGTGATCTTTACTGGTCCATTGTCTAGCCACATATGCATATTGTGAACTCCACTTAGGACAACCTTTATCCATTCATCCTTGAATTCTGTTAGAAAATCTAGGGCATGAGTTAACCCTTTGTCAGCTAAATGTTTGAATTTGTCTTTCAAAATTCCATTCTCACACAACTTGTCATAGGAATTTCTCAATTTTTTGTTGCCCACTATGCCAATTTTAACCATGTAACAAGATCTTACATCGTGAATCATAAGTACCTTTGGCGAGATCAATGAGAGGGCTCCATTCAAATCACTCAAAATTGCACTTTCTGGAACAACACAAAAGTTTGGTGGTATGCATGCATCACTCCTTACTAGCTTAATTTGATTCAGATCCTCCTCCATTCCCTTGACTGGTGCAGAAGAACTTGTAGCCATAATATCCTAAGTTATAGTTCAAGAATGAAGAATAGAGTACCTCAGAAAGCAATCACTTCACACTGTTCAACTTAGGGTTGCCGACGGCAGGCTGAAAAAAATTATCAAAACAAACTTCACTAAGATCAAATCTGCAATTTCTTCAATCACTCTATGAATGCTAAAATTCACAAGGTAAAAATGAATATTAAATCGTTTGACCTTATAGACTCGAAAGCTCAAGATAGGTAAGCATTAAATATTTTTCCCGTTAGGTTAGTGCAAGCCAGCTATCATTGGCTGACTAACACAACTTGCATACCACTCCGCTTACCACACTTGGCCATCGTACGACTTACTCAGCCAACCAAATCAACACCTATAATGCAAATCTCTTCTTGGCACTTATCACAAACATGTCCCGGTACATCTTATCATATGCAGATATGGACTTTGGCACATTTACATATTAGGAACGTATGTAAGATTTGAAATTTAAATGCAGTTCCTTACATAGCTCTATTTCTCACTTGGAGATGGTGTGATCACCTGATCCATTGGATTGGTTGACCTCAGTTTATGTGGATTCACTGTTGCTCGGCTTTGTTTTCCTTACCCATGTTTGGTTCATCTGTGCTCTTACTTATTCAATAGTAGAAGCAGGAACTCTTTTCCTACACTCTCTCTTAGTGTGACCTATCTTCAAACAATTAAAATATACTAAGCTACCATTCATCCATCTCTTAGATTTCCCTCTAACATGTGTCTTTAAGCAATCTTCAGGTGCATGTCCATATTCTTCACAGTAATGACAACTCTGTCTTGTATTATAATCTCAGTTGTAAGTGTTGCCTCTCTTAGAGTCTTTTGTTTGTGTCTTTGATGTCCATTACTATTTAGAATTGGATCTACAATCTTGTGCCTTATGACCATGTTTCTGACACTTGCAATGATAACCATTAAATCTTGGTTTGGGGGGTGCATCACTTGCTTTAGCCCAACATTCATGTGCTTTATGTCCAAATTTCTTGCAATTAAAATAGTAACCATTAAAATTAGGTTTAGGATTGGAATTACCTTTCTTGCTTTGGAAAAATTTTTCTGTATGACCTGGTTTTCCATAGTGGTGGCAAACAGGCTTGTTGTGCTTTGTCTTTGCATTTCTCCTTTCACCATTGTTAGATGATTCTCCTTTCTCAGCAGATGTCTTTGGTTCAGTGTGACCTAATCCAGAAGCATATTTTTACCTTCCTGATGCTTCCATCATATTTTCAAAATGAGTCAAAGCTTCATTAGGTTTATTCAACCTTTCATTAAGTTCCTTCTCAGATCTCAAATCATCTTTCAATTGATTTTTCTCAGATCTCAGATTTATCATTTCCATATCTTTCCTACTAATCTCCTAATTTGCAAGTAGTAGTTGATTTTCCATGTCAACCTGATTGATTGTCATCATCTACACATCATTTGTCCTTTCATCGAGTCTGAGAGATATCACTCTTTTGTCTTCTTCTTCCATAGTTTTTTCATCTTTAGCTTTCTTCTTTTGTTCCAATACTTCACATAGTCTTACTGTCTACATTTCTTGTTATCTTTTCAAGTTTCTAACTTCTTCACATAGTGTATTGTTCTTTTCTAGTAGATCTACAATTATTGCATCACTCTCAGTAGAATCTTCATTCTGAAATAGATTTGCAATGTCATCTTCCTAGTAATGAGTATCATTCATTTGTTTGGCCAAATCTTTCCTAGCTGTCAATGATTTCTTCAATTCCTATCTTGCTATCACAAGTTGAGTAATGCTAGCTGGATCTCAATGTTCTGATTCTCAATGAATTTTCCCAATGTGTAAACCTCCATCTCAAGATTTGTACTCACAAGCTGATTGAAATCTTTTGTAGGTGAACTATGTTTTGATACCAATTGTTGCAAGTACAAGAATGGGAAAGCAAGATACTGAGAGGAGGGGTGAATAAAATCTTTAAAACTTAACCACTTAAAACAAATAGATCCACATTCATAGATATATGAAATTAACCTAACACTAGATAGCATCCATAACATCAAATATGTAACTCATAACATAGAATTTTGGTAACACAGAAACCCAAATAGGTAAAACTGGGGTGGGGATGACACCCACAAAATCTTCACTACTACAACAATAAAGTGTGCATGTTAGGGCTACAAAATTTTGATTGCAATATGCAATCTACCTAGTTAAAGGTATGTTCTGTTAAGAATGAAAGATCATTACAATCTACCTTGTTAAAGGATTTCAACTTACAGTAAAGTAAGTACTCAGCTAAGATATTTGAAACAATCTACGAAAACCACTATGTTAAGAGATTTCACCTGATACACCTATTAGAATGTTCCAAGTAGTGGTCCTTTGTTATGCACTTAGATGCTTATGATGGATCTTCTCTTTCCAATAACTTCTGTGATCTCTCAATTTGATATGTCTTTACTTTGCTTATCACTACTCTGTCATTCTTCTTGATCTAGGCTTCTTCTCACAATGACTTACTGCTCATCTCTCATGAACACACAACCCTTCTCTGTATTTCTCTTTCTCTCATACACACTCTATCTTTTAGGGTTAGAAGCCATCTTATTATATCTTTTTAGATCTGGCAGCGAGATCTAGATCAACAATCAAGATCTATTATTTATACCTCCAATGCATTCTGATTTCCTAATTGCCTTCATGCCATGCATAGTATAAAACAATCAAATGCAAAATTAACTCAGTAGAAAAATATTAAATGCGTACAAATATTGGCTCAGATCTCGTACAAGTCAACCTAAACTGTTTACATCAAAGTTTGAATTAATCATGATATGTATGTAAAAACTGTTCTACTCGGCACAACACATCTCTGATGCTCGACACTTAATATTCTACTCGGCTCAGCATGATGTAACGTGGCAACCTAATAATTGTTGTGAAATGTTTCTTAGCCTTGAATGTTTAGCTCGGCCACAATGATTAACCAACTAAAATTGCCTATGTAAATGACTATGTGTGGGTCACTAATCATCAACAGAACTTAGGGATTAACACTTTCTTCTCTTGTAGAAACTTTGGAGGTAGTTGCAACTAATGTTTATTCTTTGTATAAAAAGTTATGTGATGTTGAATTCTTCACAAAGGATAATCTACGGACCATAGAGAAATTGCAATTAGACTTAAAGTCAACTGGAAGTTCACTGAGTTTGGATGCTAGCACTAGCTCCTTACATTTTCATAGATTGACTTATGCATAGAAGAGGATAGCCAATCTCATGGCTGAAGATTTTCAGATTAGGAACAAATTGATTACTATTTAGACAAGCCTAATACCTCATCTGGAGGTCATTTAGAAAGAACTTTCATCTACAAATGAATTGGTTAAGAGAGATTCTAATCTCTCTACTGCAAAAAGTTTAGTAAGTCTAGAATTCGAGCTAGAAGTCCAAATAGAGGTGATGAAGTTTGTTAAGGATAGTTGGGACTCTGCATTTGTGTCCACCTTACAACTCCATAAATAGTTTTTGGACAAGTATAACTTGACCCCACCTGCAATTAGTGACAAAAATAAGGGGGATTCTGAAAGAACTAACAAGGTTACAACATAAGGAGATCAGTACAGGTATCAATGTAAATATTTTTTGAAGACATGTATACTATGTAAATTTTTGTATGTAGTATGATGTATATTCCTAGGGGGAGTACATTGTGTATTTAGGCAACATTTTGGATGGAATGAATCAAAATGATAAGTGTGCTTTTTCCACTAATATCAAAGGGGGAGATTGTTAATCCTCGAGTACTGTTAATGATTAGTGACCAAGACTTAGTCATTTACTTAGGTAGTTTTAGTTGGTTATCACTATGGTCAAGCTAAACATTCAAGGCTGAGCAACATTGCTGAGTAGAATACAAGTTTCTAAGTTACATCATGCCAAGCCGAGTATAATATTAAGTGTCGAGTGATAGAAATGTAAGTGCCAAGTAGAAAAAAAATTTCATACATGTCAGGATTGATTCATACTTTGATGTAAACTATTTAGGCTGACTTGTATGAGATTTGGGATGACATTTGTATGCATTTAATATTTATCTACTGCGTTAATTACACATTTAATTGTTTTATACTATGCATGGAATGGAGCCAATCAGTAAATTAGAATGCATTGGAGGCATAAATGATAGATGTGGATCATTGATCTAGATCTTGCCAACAGATCCGCAAAGACATATAAGATTGCTTCTAACCCTAGAAAAAAAGTGTGTGTGTGTGTGTGTGAGAGAGAGATATACAAGGGTTGTGTGTTCATAAGAGGATAATAGTGAAGAAGCTTAGATCAAAAAGAATGGTAGAGCAGTGAAAAGTAGACAATGGACATATCAGATTATGAGATCACAGAAGGTATTGGAAAGAGTAGATCCATCATCAGCATCTGAGTGCATAACAAAGGATCATTACTTGAAACATTCTAACAGGTGTATGAGGTGAAATCTCTTAACATAGTGGTTCTAGCAGACCATTTTAAATCCCTTAGTTGAGTGCTTACTTTACTGTAAGTTGAAATCGTTTAACAAGGTAGATTGTAATGATCTTTTGTTCTTAACACAATAGACCTTTAACTAGGTAGATTGTATTTTGTAATCAAACTCGTGTAGCCCTAACAGGCACACTTATTTTTTGCAGTAGTGAAGATTTTGTGGGTATCATCCCCACCCTAGTTTTACCTATTTGGGTTTCTGGGTTACCAAAATTCTATGTTATGAGCTATACACTTCATGTTGTTGATGCTATCTGATGTTAGGTTAAATTCATATATGTATGAATGTGGATAAATTTGCTTTGAGTGGTTAAGTTTTAAGATCTGATTCACCCCCCCCCCCCTCTTAGCATCTTGATTTCTTATACTTCCAACACAAACTACTAGCACATTCCAACATTT
>MU223371.1:808880-875768 GCA_018584345.1 Thuja plicata | reverse complement strand
AGAGAGAGAGAGAGAGAGAGAGAGAGAGAGAGAGATCACTAAGTTTTAGAACATAATTAGCCCCCAAACTCTAGAATCTCAACTCAGACAACCATGCGCAAGGGTAGAAAAACAAACAAAAAGACAAATTACCTTGGATCTATGGCTCTATTTTTATCCCTAATTAAATGGAAAATAATTCCTAGGGTGTGGTGTTCTTGGGAACAAGATGCCAAGGGTATTATTCCGCTTAGGTTTGGGCTAAAACTAAATTTGGGGCCCTATCTTGGTAATTTAGTGAGAGTTTAGGATTTATGGTCGACCCTCTTGAGTTTATCATTTGAATTAGTATACAAGTGAGCATCTTACTTCATTTTGGAAATAGAAATATATTTTGAAAGTTTGAAGCTCCAATATAAAGACATCCCATGAAGTAAAGATTTGCAAATCAATGCAATAATCAACAAGCATCTAGATTCAAAGGCTATTTTTCCACTTCAAACATTAAATCACATCAAAATCAATATGAGGCTTCAAAAGGATTATGAAGATTACTAGATCACTAGATGATATTTGGTGATGATCATAAGTTGTCATTAGTATACAATGAAATTGTTTTTGAACCATCGGCTACATGATTGGTAAGTGACAACGTTCAAACAAGCGTAGAGGTCACTAAAACAATAAAGTGTAGAGGTCACCAAAACAGTAAAGTGCAGAGGTCACCAAAAATGTCTTAGCACAGAGATTATCGAAAGAACCATCACTGACATACAATTTACAATATAAACCAGGAGCATAATTCATAGACATCACTAAGCACAGAATACAAAGACATCACCAGGCACCAGTCTACCGAGAGACAATTTTATTCCCGAGAGAAGTGGATCTGAGATACATGTCAGCTAAAGCACTTTAGTTTTATAAATAGCTTTGTGCTTAGCTATAAAACCATTTCTTGAGGATCAAGTAAATCATAAGTAATATTTATAATCAGTCTAACTGATTGTAAACATGCAAACTAGGAGATCAAGGTCAAGTTGTAAACCTTTGATCATAGAGTTTTTCTTGTAAAGCGTCAAACCTAATTAGGTCAAAACCTTTGTATATATAGATGTATAATCAATCAGAACATGATGATTGTAGCCACAATAGACATCTATAGATCAGATAGAGAGTTTCATGCAGAAGGACAAAGAAGGAAGACTTTAGTTATGAAGAACTAAGATTCAAGGCTACCAAGCATAACAAAGATATTATCAATCACAATAGGTGATACATATATCTTGTGAACTTAAAGGATCTATATTCAACAATTCAAGATTGCATACTATCAAGTCATAATTATTTTTAACTACTCTCTAACAATTGTAGCAAATTGATGAAATCCTTTAAGAAGGTGGACTTAAGAGTCTTATTATAAATCTCTTAACCAAGTGCACACTTAACCATGTTGTTAAAATATCTTAATCGAGTAGAATTAACAAGTCTAAAATGTTACTCCTAATAGCATAAGATCATCATAAGTGATCACACTTGTAGCCTTAACTGACACCTTCCATTCTATAGATAGTGAATCTTTATGGGTTTCATCCCTACCATAGTTTTTACCTTCTAACAAGGGTTTTCTGTGTTACCAATTCTTGTGTCATGTGTCATGTGTAACTTGAGATTTCAAAGCTTATAGAGAGGATTTTTCCAACATGAAATCCCACTTAAAAAATACGTGAAACCATTAAGACAAAAGCAGAAACCCATTAATCCTCTATTAGCTCCCAAGATGCAACAACAGTTGATGAAATTAAAGGATGCTAGAATTATTCAACCTATTAGACATGTTAGGAATAACAGTCCACAAGACAACTAAGAGGGAGGGTGAATCAGTTGTGTAATAGATTATTAAACTTTAAACTTCATGAACCATAACATCAAAATTAAATAACACAATAACTGCAAACACCATAACACAATGTTTGTTGACGAGGAAACCATGTTAAAGGTAAAACCCCAGTGGGAATTAACACCCACAAAATAATGTACTGAGAGTATAGTATCCCTATTAAAAGATATTAGCCCTATTAGGAGCTTGTTATTATATTATAGTACACAGTCCCTATTAGGAGATAGAACTTGTTAGGAGACAATGAAAGTAGTAGGCTCACTGCCCAAAGAAGGTTAAAGCCACCCTGAAGGATTCACAATCCGCATCAAGTGTATACAACAAATACATAATCCAGTGAACTATCTGATAGCAAGTGTCTTTTCTTGGTCAGTTCCAATGAAGTACTAGCTCTGCTCTTTATCCAGCAGTCAAGCTTCGCAGCTTCACAAATCTTTGTTCTTTTCTTTCTCTTCGACACTTTTCACAAATGAAAAGATCACTCATATATACCCTTTTACAATAACCCATTAGGTCAGCTAGTTAATCTTTCCTAATACATAATTAACTAGGTCAGCCAATTAAGGCTTCTCATCATCCAATTAATTACATAAGCCCTTTCTAAGATACACACGGTACCTATAACAAGTATACAATATTTACAATTCATTAAAAATACTTCCAGATCCCCAATCCATGCTCATAATTAATTTACACACATTACAAGTCTTAAGTCAGCCAAGAAATAAGTCTTCTCCAGAACACATGCCTCAGCTGACATCATCAGTACCCAAACAAAAATCAAACTCAACCCATTTCACTATCATATGTTAGATCTCCATCAGTAAGCTCACGAGTTCTGAAACATCTTCCTCAGCAGGATATGCCTGAAACACATAGACCTTCTTTGTCCAGAATCACAGTCACAGTCTAGAAAAATAGTCTTTACTAAAACAGCTGTAACATCCATGATATGAAACATAAAGTCAATCATCCTTAGATGTAAGTTCAAAACTTAGTCTTCTACTTAAATCCAACTCTTTTTGTTCTGGTTCATCCATATAGTGTCCATATACGCCTTCCAGTCAAGTAACTAGTCTATCTTCTTTCACATAAATATATGTTGACATCAATGACAAAACATGAGTATCAACGTGATGACCAAAAATTGATATCATCCAACAATCTCCCCCTTTGGCAATGGAAACATATGGGAAAATCCATATGCATCAACCCAAAAGTACTCTCTCTCTTTACAATCTTCTCAATATCCTCAACAAATCTCCCCAAAATAGTAGGGATTTTCACAGAGATTCCTTCTCCCTTTGGTAGCAATGGAAAAGGGTGTCATAGACAATCTGTAGTCTTCAGTAAGGTGTATCTTTGTCAAATATTCATGTCCAATTAGGTGCAAGATTGCCCAAATGTGCTCCATAGTGTTCTACTATGATCACTCCCCCTAAGGAGTAGATCCATTCATCAAGTGTAGAGAATAATATAGCTCTAAGATCCACTGGACTAATGCATATCTACATCATTTAACTACCACTGGGAGGGGCCATCACCCCAAGCATGCCTCTAAAGTATTCAAAATCATCTTTTGGCAAAGGCTTAGTAAATATATTTGCTATATGTTCCTTTGTGCTTATGTACTCTAGTTTAATCTCCTTAGTAGCTACCTTCTCCCTCAAGAAATGATACTTGATATAAATATGTTTAGCCTTTGAGTACATTATAGGATTCTTTGACATGTTTACTGTACTTGTATTATCACAATGAATAACCACTGGGTCCTTGAAATTTATCCCAATATCTTCCAGCATTTGTTTCATCTAAACAACTTGTGTGCAATTAATTGCAGCAGCTACATATTCTGACTTAGCAGTAGATTGAGCAATACAGTTTTTCTTCTTTCTTAACCAGGAAACCAATCTCTTCCCAAGGAAACATGCACCACCACTTGTGCTCTTTCTATCATCCACATTACCTGCCCAATCTGCATCAGTAAGAGCCTGCAAAGTAAAATCATCAGATTTTTCATACCACAATCCATATTCCACAGTTCCTTTCAAATATCTGAAGATTCTTTTCATAGCAGAAAAATGTGTTTCTTTCTGCTTGATATCTAGCCACAATCCCAACTGCATTGGTAATATCTAGTCTGGTGTGTGTTAGATATTGTAAACCTCCAATCATTGATCTATACTTAGCCTGAACAACACTCTAAGTCTCATCATCACTAGTCAGTTTGTTTCTAGTCACCATATGTGTTCCAACAAGTTTACAATCTTCCATTCCAAAAAATTTCAACATTTCCTTAAGATACTTAGTCTGAGATATAAAAATTCCATTCTTTCTCTGATTAATTTGCAAACTAATAAAATATTTCATCTCACTAATCATAGACATTTCAAAATCATTCTCCATTTCTTTAAAAAAATTCTTACTCATTTTTTCATTACCTCCAAAAATAATATCATCAACAAAAACTTCTATAATCAAGATTCCATCTTCATGAGTTCTTAAATATAAATTACTATCTACATTACCTTTTCTGAAACCAAGATGAAGTAGATATTTTTCCAGTCTTGCATACCATGCCCTTGGTGCTTGTTTTAGTCCATATAGTGCCTTCTTTAATCTGCAAACCATGTTTTCATCATCTGTCAATGGAAAACCATCAGGTTTCTCAATGTATACCTCTTCCTCTAGATCACCATTCAGGAATGCTGACTTCACATCCATCCGATGCACTTTAAAGTCTTTATGTGCAACATAAGCAAGAAATAGTCTCATAGCTTCCAATCTAGCAAAATGAGAAAATGTCTCCTCATAGTCTATACCTTCTTATTGTGAGTAGCCTTTACAAACAAGTCTAGCCTTGTTTCTTACCAATGTACCTTTCTCATTCATCTTGTTTCTAAAAACCCATTTAGTGCCAATCACATTTTTGTTCTTAGGTCTTGGAACCAATTCCCAAGTATTGTTCTTCTTAATCTTCTCAATTTCTTCTTCCATAGCTTTATTCCAAGATTCTTCTCTACATGCTTCATCAGTAATCTTTGGTTCAACTTGAGAAATCAAACAAATATCTTCTCTAACCTTAGATCTAGTCATTATACCTTTACCTTTATCACCAATAATCTAATTTTTAGGATGGTTCTTCTTAACATACATTGGTGTCTTCTATGGCTCAATATCTTCCATCTATTCATCTTTGCCTTCATTTTCAGTCATTAGAGGTTCATCCTCAATTATCAAAGGTTCTTCAGGTTCTATAGTAACTTCTTTTGTTTATGTAATCTGATCACAGTCATACATTCTTTCCTGAATTTGGAACTTTTCATCTATCTTCACATTGGTGCTTTGAATCAAATTTCTTAATCTCAGATTAAAACATTTGTATGCTTTTCTTTTAGTAGAATAACCAAGAAAGATTCCTTCATCACTTCTAGCATCAAATTTGACAATCTCATCATCTCTTCTGATATAACATTTACTTCCAAATATTCTAAAGTATTTCATAGTAGGTGTATGATCAAACCATAATTCATAAGGAGTCTTACTTGTACCTTCTCTGATTTAAATTTTGTTCAGTGTGTACATAGGAGTCCCAACTTCTTATCTCCAGTGAACATGTGATACATTTCCTTCTAGAAACATAGTCCTTGCAACATCTAATATAGTTATGTTTCTTCGCTCTGCTATCTCATTCTGTTATGGAGTTCTAGGGGTTGAAGTTTGTTTGTGTATTCCATTCTCTTCGTAGTATGTATTGAATAGTTCTGAAGTAAACTCTCCTCCTTTGTCTGATCTCAAACATTTCATCTTTAAACCAGATTCATTCTCAACTTTTGCCTTCAATATCTTGAATTTGTCAAATGCCTTTGATTTCTCTCTTAGATATGTAACCCACATCATTCTAGAAAAGTCATCAACAAAAAGTATAAAATACCTTTCACCATAGTATGATTTTGTTCTTGTAGGACCACATAGATCTATATGCACCAGATCTAGCTTTCCTTTTGTAGAATAGGCCTTGCTCTTGAAATTTCTTCTAATTTGTTTCCCCATGACACATTCTCTACACATAGTGTTAGATGGCTTCACAATTCTAGGTAGATCTCTTACTTCTTTTGTCATACTTGCCTTCACAATGTTATCAAAATTATCATGACAAAATCTTCTCTTCTATAACCAACTATCAACAAATCTAGTAATAAAACAAGTAGCTTTAGATGTGTTAAGTTCAAATACATTACCTCTAGATTTAGAACCAGATGCTATTAAGTCTCCTATCTTACTCTTGATAGAACATTTCCCATTAATGAAATTCAGCTAATAACCCTTGTCTACTAGCTATCCAACACTAACCAAGTTATGTTTACGTCCATCAACAAGTAATACATCATCAGTATTAGTCTTTCCATCCAAAGAAGTAGATCCAACTCCAATAATAATTTTAGGAGTATTATCACCAAATCTAACAACACCACTATCATGTTTCTTCAAACTCACAAACTTGTTCCTATCTCATATGGTGTAAACAGCCATTGTCTATAACCCATTCAGGTTTCTTTTCAATTTGGGATACTAGGGATTTTTACTCATGCATAGGTGCATCATCTTTAATAGAAATGAATCCAATCTCATCAAAGTTATCATCCTCATCATCAGATATTCCCTCACTAGCATAAAATATTCCTTATCTTTTGAGAACTTAGACTTGAAAAACTTAGGTTTGTTCTTTGGGATTCTTGTAGGACATCTAGATGCAAAATGACCAATCTTATTACATGAAAAACATTTTGAAGGTAATTTTCCTTCAAATTTACCCTTACCTCTCTTTTCTCTTCTAGAAATTAGTGCCAAAATTTCATCTAGATTTCTTTCTTCTTCCTATATATGTTCCCATTCATCAGCATAAGCTCCAAGTTCTTCTCTTAGATTGCTACTACTTGCATTTCCAAATAAGTTCTTCTAGTTCTTGTGCACAGTTGCATTGAATGTTGACTCTACCCTAGGTAAAGTGTCTCCCAATTATGCAGCCTTTAATGTAGTAAGATTACCAATCAACATCTCTCTGGTGAAGTTCGCTGTCAAGGGTATGATCTCCTCTATAGCCTGTACTTTGGTTCTATATGTAGGTGTCAAAGATTTGAGAATCTTTGCAATTACTTCTTCCTCATTGTAAGTACCTCCAGAGTTTCTAATACCAAAAACTACCTCAGTAATTCTCTGTGCATATGCTCTGACATTCTCATCTTCTCTCATCTTCAATGATTCCATCTTTGTTTTCAAGTTCTACAACTTTGCTTATTTTGTAAATTTGTCTCCGACATACAATGCTTCCAGTCTTGTCCAGATGTCATGTAAAGAGTCCAAGTCCTTTTCTTCAATGAATTCTCCTTCACATAGGGTGCTGATCAGATATTCCCTTACAAATATATTATAGGAAAATAGTTTCTTTTCATCTCCAGTAGACTTTTCCAGTTCATCTTCAGTCACTATTGCTTCATTCTTCTTTTTGATCATCCAGTACTTAATTCCCAGACATAGTAAATGTGTTCTCATCTTGTTCTGCCAACTTTCAAAGTTTTTAGGATCAAAGTTTGGACTATCCTTCCTGTAGTAAGTCATCTTCAGGATCACCTCAAGCTATTAAAATTTCTCTCTGAGGACCAGTAGCTCTGATATCAATTGTTAGGAATAAGAGTCCACAAAACAACTAAGAGGGGAGGTGAATCATTTGTGCAATAGATTATTAAAATTTAAACTTTATGAACCATAACATCAAAAGTAAATAACACAATAACTGCAAACACCATAACACAATATTTGTTGATGAGGAAACCCTGTTAAAGGTAAAACCCTGGTGGGAATTAACACCTGGACAAAATAATGTACTGAGAGTATAGTATCCCTGTTAAAAGATATTAGCCCTATTAGGAGCTTGTTATTACAATATAGTACATAGTCCATGTTAGGAGACAAAACCTATTAGGATTCAATGAAAGTAGTAGGCTCACTGCCCAAAGAAGGTTAAAGCCACACTCAAGGATTCATAATCTACATCAAGTGTATATAGAAAATACACAATCCAGTGAACTGTCTAATAGAAACTATCTTTGCTTGGTCAGTTCCAATGAATTACCAACTCTTCTCTTTATCCAGCAATCAAGCTTCATAGCTTCACAAGTCTCTGCTCTTTTCTTTCTCTTCCACACTTTTCACAAATAAAAAGATCACTCATATATACCTTTTTACAATAACCCATTAGGTCGGCCAGTTAAGCTTTTCTAATACATAATTAACTAGGTTGGCCAATTAAGACTTCTTATCATACAAATAATTACATATGCCCTTGCTAAGATACACATGGTGCCTATAACAAGTATACAATATTTACAATTGATTAAAAATACTTCCAGATCCATAATCCATGCTCAGAATTAATTTCCACATGTTACAAGTCTGATGTCGGCCAAGAAATAAATCTTCTCTAGAACACATGCCTCAGCTAATGACATCAGTACCCAAATAGAAATCAAACTTAGCCCATTTCACCATCATATGTTGGCTCTCCATCAGTAATCTCACAAGTTCTAAAACATCTTCCTCAACAGGATATGCCCGAAACATAGAGACCTTCTCTATCCAGAATCACAATCACAGTCCAGAAAAATAGTCTTTACTAAAACAACTATAACATCCATGATATGAAACATAAAGTAAATCGGCCTTATATGTAAGGTCAAAACTTAGTCTTCTTCTTAAATCCAAATTTCCTCATTATGGTTCATCCGTATAGTGTCCGTACACACCTTCCAGTCAAGTAACTAGTCTATCTTCTTCACAGAAATATATGTTGACACCAGTCACAAAACATGAGTATCAAAAACATGATTAGTACGAAAAAATGATATCATTAAACAAGAAATTCAACTTGGGTTTCAAACCTAGTACTAGTAAGAAAAAAGAATGGTGATATAAGACTATGTGTAGATTTAAGAAATCTGAATATTGCTTCCTTAAAAGATAACTATTCTCTACCAAACATGGAAGCAATGCTGCATAAGGTAACTGGTTGTGAGCTATTATATATTATGGATGGCTTCTCAGGCTACAACCAAGTACTTGTCAAAGATTTCAAACAATTTAAGACTGCATTTTCTACTCCATGGGGAACTTATGTATATGTCAGAATACCCTTTGGATTAATAAATACACAAGCAACTTTCTAGAGAGCCATGGATGTAGCATTTAAAGATTTTATTGATCTATTCATGGTTATTTACCAAGATGATTTGACTGCATTTTCTAAGAAAGTGGGGGATCACTGTGAACATCTAGAGAAAATTTTCAATATAGCTTTAGAATATGGTGTTTCAGTAAACCCTCGAAAATTTTTTATTTTGTAGTCACAAAAGGGAAGTTGTTGGGACATATAGTGTCCAAAGATGGAGTTAGGATAGACCCTAAGAGAATAGAAGCTATTCAAAAGGTTACTTCTCCTAAAAATATAAATGGTGTTCAATCTTTCCTTGGAAAGATTAATTTTGTCAGGAGATTCATTGCTAATTTTGCTGAAATTGTCAAGCCAATTATCAAGTTACTAAAGAAAGATGCAAAGTTCAAGTGGAATGAAGAAGTTCAATTAGCCTTTAAAAAAATAAAGAAAGCAGTACAAGAGGCCCCTGTTTTAAAATCTCCTCATTAAAGTAAGCCCTTTTGTTTGTTCTCATTTGCATCTTTTCACATTATTTTTGTTGTGTTACTACAGAAGGATGAGGAGGGATTTGAACATCCAATTGCATTCTTTAGAAAATCTCTCCAAGGTATAGAGCTGAACTATGAGATGACGGAGAAGCAGGCATATGCATTGGTAAAAGTTGTAAAATCATTCAGACCCTATCTAGTCTGTGCTAAATTCATTGCATGTGTTCCTCATTCAGTAGTAAATTATATTCTTACCCAATAAGAAGTGACTAGTAAGAGATGTAAGTGGGTCAACAAAATTCAAGAATTTAACCTAGAAATCCATATTACAAAATTGGTTAGAGGTCAAGGTTTGGAAAATCTCATGACAGAGGATAACTTGGATTTAGTACAAGTGAATAATACAGAGATACATGATCAGGCAATCATGAGTATTAAAAGACAACCATTCTATGCTGATATCATGTATTACCTTAAAAATGCCAAGTGTCCTGAAATCATGTCAGATAATCAAAAGATGAGTCTCAAGTTAAAATCTCATAAGTACACCTTGATTCAAGGAGACCTATACTGGAAAGACAAAAATGGTGTACTACTATTGTGTTTAGATACAAACCAAGCTGAGAAAGTATTAAATGAAATGCATGCTGGAATATGTGGTGGACATTTTTTTACTAAAACTAATGCTCATAAGATTTTGAGGGATGGATATTATTGGCCAAATATATTTAAAGATACTCATGCATTTGTCCAAAAGTGTGAGCCTTGCAAGAGGTTCTCAAATAAATTAAAATTCTCAGGTGCCCTGATGCTGAACCCTGTAAGTGCTGAAGCACATTTTACAATGTGGGGTATTGATTTTATTAGAGAATTTTTAGAAAATTCCAGTGGAGGACATAGTTGGATACTTTTTGCCACTAACTATTTTTCAAAATGGATTGAATCCATTCCCAGTAAAAAGGCGACAAGAAAAGTGGTTACTGAGTTTTAACTAGAAAATATTTTAACCATATTTGGTGTCTCTACTAAGCTAGTTATGGATAATGCTATGTGTTTTAGATCTGATTAGATCAGGGATTTTTGTAATTAATATGGGATCATAATGTCTTATTCATCACCATATCATCCTTAGGCTAATGGCCAAGTAGAATCCAGCAATAAGAGCATTCTGAAGATTTTAAAGAAGACTTTAGAGAAGAGCAAAAGAGCTTGGTATACTAAGTTGAAATTATCTTTGTGGGCTTATAGGATAACAGTCAAGAAATCTACTGGTAAGTCACCATTTGAACTTTTGTATGGTCTACAGTCTAGGATGCCTATTAATAATCTATTACCTATATACAAGTTTATGCAAGAAGAAGAGATAAAAATTTCTTATCCAATGAAGGACAAAGTAAGGCAACTAGCTAAACTAGATGAAATCACAAGAGAAGGTGAGAAAGAGAACATAAAGCTACAACAAAAGAAGAAGTATCTAATTGATAAAAAGAGCAAGTTGTAGAAAATTTATACCTGGTGACCTTGTACTCCAGTGGAATGTGAGAGCATGGGATAAAGATAAGCATAAAAAGTTTGAATCTTTATGGCTTGGTCCCTTTATTGTTTCTCAAAGTTTTGGAAAAGATTCCTATATCTTGAAGAAGATGAATGATGAAGAATATGAATTTCCAATGATGGGCAGTTCTTGAAGCCATTTTTTAGTTGAAAGTAAAAAAATTATGCACAATAAATATCTCTATGTTATATGTAAATAGGTGTTTTTCTTTCTATAATAGGTTACTCAACATCTTTTGAAGTGGTCTACAACCAAAGATTTTATGGTTCTTGATATAAACTTTCCTTTACACATCCTCAGATAGAGCCATTGTTGGTTGTATTTCCTGTTTGTAGTTTGCCTCGTAAAATTTTGAAGTTTCCTATCATGCCTATGCTCGAGAGTTGAAAGTCCCGTCTAAAATTGATTAAATATCTCTAAAAATAGTACTTTTAACCATAAACCTAGTGAAAAATGTAAAAAACCTAAGTGCTAGGTTTGTTCGTGTTCAAAAAATGGAAAAAAACCCTAATATCTTTGTCAAGTTTCTATTTTCAAGTCACTTTTTTGTAACTTAAGTTCTGAGAATAAAACATGTGCTTATTATGTTAGTCACTTAGTCTCGTGAAGTGAAAATAATATTCCATTCTATCTAGAGACCTAGAAAAATGACTTTGTTGCATTATCTCCTGATAAAAACAATATACCTCAGTGGATATGGAGACTTAACACAGACCATTCATCGCAAATCAAATCTAACAGTGGTCGGGAAGTCTCTGAATTTGCAAACCCTGTAGTTTAAAAATCATCTATTAACACTGAGTTTCTATAGTCGTGAGGTCTCCTGATTAAACCTGACTTAGATGTCAGTTTTAGTGTTAATGTTGTCACCTATTCATGAAATAATTCATGGGTTATGTTAAGAATTATGAGACTTGGTGGCAACCACAGGATGAAAGGAGATCCAATGGCAGTCGCAAAGTCGTTGTAAGAGTTTGAAAAGTCAAATGAGATCTAGCGATTACAAGATAAAAGGATAAGTTGAGACATGTGTTCATCAGTTGCATAGTATCTAATGAAAATGCAAAGTCAAAAATACACTTGGTGACTTGGAGATATTAGTCGCAAAGTCTCATGAAAATTTAGGTTTTTCTTTGAAGATTTAGAGACTCAACGACAACTGTTAGATCTAGAAAAGGGAAGATCAACGGTAGTCAGGTTATCTCCAGATGAAAACAATATAGTTAAAAATATATAGCGATAAAGAGATAAAGGTATTTGTCACATGGTCTCCAAATAAGCCATGAGTTAAAAAAAAATTGGTGATAAAGAGATTTAATAGTCGCCAAGTCTCTGGAAGAAAATCAAGCTAAAAAAGGGAAGTTAGTAAATGACTCAGTCGTGGTGTCTCCATAAGAATTTGGGTTAAGTAAACTCATCAAGTGATAAGGAGATAATTATTGATCTGGAGATTGATCCAATGATAGTCACTAGGTCTCAGTATGAAACCACAGTTAAGGAAAGCATTCAACGACAAAAATATTACACAGTTGCGAGGTCGCTAGAAGCGGAACCAGAGTTAAAGTGAAGAATTTTCTTCGGTGCCATGGTGTACATTTCTAGCCAATAAATTTTCAGAGATTTATGCTAGATGGAAAGGTGACCAAGTTGTGTTTAATAATAGCCAATTAGATTTGATTTTGATATCTCTTTGAATTTTATAAGGTTTAAATAAGCAAAATGAACTCATTTTTAATTGATTGCATGTCAATTTGAAATGCCATGGATAGAAATAGAATTGATGTCACAGTATGTAAACTAATGGCGGAATTGATTGAATTGTAATTTTGCAAGTTTTGAAGAGATGGCTGCATTGATTTCTTAGATATTAGTAAGCATAACCATTGTAATTTTATTTTACCAGCTTCCAAGTTTTCAAAGCTAAGAATTTTATAAGAGATAAGCATTTTCCAAGAAGAGTAGAGTTTTCCAGTAGTGTGTTTTGAAAGAAGTGATTTCCTAGTTTAGATTTTAGAAGGCATTGTGATTGTTAGTGCTTTTAGTGCTTAGAAGTTCAATTCATGAAGTGATTTATAGCTTGTGGTGAGGGTTTGTAGGATATTTGTTTCAATATTGGTAATATGAATTGGAACAAAACAAGTGGAAAAGATGAGTCAGGCCATGAGTGTAGCTTCGACCAATGGGAGAAGTGGTGATGCCAAAGATGATATGAAAGGGAAGTGCAATTATTCTGAAGAATTCATCTCCCTATTGCCTGGATCAAGCCAAAATAGAAAGGTAAGTGTTGACACTCTTATAGATGATTTATCATATATTAGAAATGCCAAAACTCCAGGCTAATCCAGTTATTCGTTGTTCAAATACTTTTATTATAATAGTGATGAAGCTATGCCAATACCGAACCCATGGACATGTGGAATGGCCAAATTAATAGTCCCTCACATCTTTGTATTTGTTGATTTTATCTTAGAAATGGCTAGTAGATATGATGCCCTAACCAAAGAAATTAAAAGGGATAGTGGGAAAGCCCTAGTAACCCTAGATAGAAACTCATTCATGAAAGAATTCAATGTATGCCATCCAATGGCCACAGAGGTAAACTTGAAGATTTTAGAGAATAGGTATACGAGAGAGACTAGCATTGCTTCCAAATTGATTCAGGAATTTCATGTGCCAATGAGAATGAAGAATTATATTGCACCTATTCCAGGGACTGCCCATATTACTACAAAGACCTCAACTTCTACATGAAGTATATATCCTATGCATTATGCAGAGTGTTGGGAAGCGATGGAGGACCCGAGAGAATTTCCTCATACATCCTTATGATGGTCATAGATATGTAGGGCCCTCAGACCAGTACCGATTATGATTATACTCAATATATAATCGATCAAATGCATCAAGGATTCATTCATATCTAGGACAAGAAGGATAACCCTAGATTCATGCATTATTCCATTCTGCATTTAATCTTGTACTACAACTTTCCTAGCATGAATTTTTATATTTGAGGCTTCAGAGGTTTCTCCAAGAATCAGTCCAACCCCATTCAGTTTTGGCTAAGAGTGTGGAATTATACTTCCAAGGAACAAGAGTTTTGTGTCTTTGAGAATTGGATAGTATATCCAATACTTAATTGTTTAGGAGTAAACAAGACAAGTCTACTATTAAAGGTGTTACAACTACGTAGGCCATGCCAGTATGTTGATAAGTGGCCAGGAGATCACAACTGGGGTGACTTATACTATGAGAATAATTTCACATTGATCAAGGTGTATGATTGCACTCACCCACCCCATGTTCTACCATTCAACATGCCACCAAGGATTGCAGCAATGAAATTCATTAGGCAATTAATTTTGATAGACAAGGAACACCTTTCTCCTCATGAGAAGGGTGCATTTACCCCAAGACAGTTTAGGGTATACAATTAAACGATTGGTAAAAGGGCTTTAGATCCAGTAAACAATTGGAAGAACCACTACACAATGAATGTAGCCCTTTATAGATACATTGACATAGAAGGCTTCATTTTGAGTGCCAAGAAGTTTTTGACACCTACCATTCCATATACAAAGGATCATGAGGAATGCATGGAAGAAAACCTAATAAGAAATATATTGGAGGATGAGGAAGTTGATAAAAGGGATAAAAAGTTCAATGAATTAATGGACTTAGAAAGGAAAGTAAAGAGAAAAGGAAATTATTTTGGGGTTTCTTCCAAGACTTACCATATTTAAAAAGGCTGTATGACATGTTTGAGTCCTACAATCTGCTATGCAATCAACTAGAAGATGCACTTGTAGTGCCAGAGAAGGGCCATAAAGGGCACTCATCATCAGAATATGACGAGGATAGTGATGAGGAGTACTCAGTACCTAGCTCCCCTCCAGTAAACCAAGAATTTGTTGAAAAACATGCAACTGAGGGTGAGAACATAATTGACCTAACAAAGGTCCTAGAAACTAAGGTTACCAGTGAGCCCCTACCAAAAAGACAAAGAGTTGAAACAGGGGAACCCTCATAGAACAAGGAAAAGAAGAAAGAAAAAATTGGTGCTCTTATCACTGGTGACAGAGCCTGTGACCGTCAATTGAGGAAGAAAATAAGAGAAGGAAAGAAACTACAAAAAGATGAAGAAGAAGATGAAATAGAGTTTCCCCTCATGACTTGGACTGATGAAAGATCGATAGATCAGGATCAATTTTTAAAAGATGATGATTTCATCAAGACCAAGGATTTTAAAGCATTCCTTATTTGGAACAAAAAACAATAGGTTGGTGCACAACTGCAATTGGAAAGTGGTGATCTAGTGACTAGTGAGGCTCTACAAACATTGCAGGATTATGATCTTGAATCAGAGCAAATCACACCAGAGCAGGCAAGACAACTGGTAAAGGCTAGTGGGATGTTGTTGGTAGAAGGTTGGGATTTGGCCTCTACCTTAATCATAGATCAAATAAGGAAATAAATTAATGTAAATTTGTCATCAGAGACATAGGTTGGGGAGATGATCAGAGGATTTGGAATCCAAAATCCCATGCACTAGCAATGTGGAACCTAGATCCAAAGGATCAAAAGCCATCCCTAATAAACATTCAGGAGAAAATGGAAGGAAACAAGATTATCCGGTCAGTCTAGAATATAGGAGACTTGGAAATTTCCCAAGTGCTCACCCATTTTTATCAATTGAATGAGGCCAAAGATGTCCAAATGTCTAAAAATTTGAGGAAGCTCACTAGTGGGGTACAATTACAAACCTGTGTCACACTTTTATAAAGGAAAATGACCATAAGGTGCAAACTGTTCAACTTTAACAACATAAAAAGTGGCATTTGTACTTAGAATTTATGGATGATGTAAACTGTTGAAATGTGTAAAAATGGATGAATTTTATGCCTATAATTTTTTTTTTTGAACAAGAATTGACATAGTTTTAAATTTTTGGAGTCCATTTTTCAATTGCTAAAAGTTGATGAAAATATGGGGTCTAGTTCTCATCAAACACGTATATGCAAATAATCTATTTTTCCTCTGATTTCAAAATATGTTATAGATAAAATGTATAGCTAGTGCAAAAAGGAAGAACGATTGGTTTTCAATGTATATTTTCTCCATTATAACTCCTCAAAGTTGAACTTATCTAAAAACAACAATTTTCATCTCCCACCAAATTTCCCCTATCAAATCTACACCATTCAGAAAAAAAATTACATATTCTTCAAGAGGAATTTCTCGTCTAGTGTTAAATATAAATTTAATTTTTTTTGATATGATCTATTATTTTTTTATTTATTTGAAGCAACATCTTCTCAAATGTTAAAATACCTACTTTTTGTATTTTGAAATTATAATATATTAGCTCTAATCAAAATACTATAAAATTTATATGAAAATAATCTTGACTCTGAGCTCTACAAAAGGGTATTTTTTAATATTTTTTAAAAATATCATTAAAAAGAGTAGGGGTTATTGAAACATCAGTTTTCTGAAATAATTTTATTTATTTGGTAATTCCTATAAAACATGCATTTAATAGAGATTTCCAATTGGAAAATTCTAACCACTTATCTAGCTTAGCTAGATTGAATCTAGCTAGGCCATATGTTTGACCAAAATTAATTTTTATTTAGAAATACTCAAATTTAGTTGTGCTGATAAGTGGTCCTGAAACGTGACACAACTTTGTGCTTTTACCCAGTGAAACTAGTGATATTGTCAAAGATAGGGAGTTGGCTCTAATCAAGAATAAAGCACAAGAGAATCTAATTGTAGAGCTTACAAAAAAATCTCTAGACAAGCCAGAGGTTTCCCCTGCAGAGAAAAAAGAGGTTCAAGATGTTGAAATTCAAATAGAGGAAACATAGCATACTTCAATAGAAACAGGGCAAGAGGTTAGGGAGCATAATGAAGTTGTATTAGGTGTACTAACAAAAAAAATTTAGCATAGGGTGAATACAATAAGGGATAAAATTGATGTATTTTATGGAGCCTATGGAAACTTTCTAGGCTTACAAATAGAAGTTAATGATTTTGTCCAGATTTTGAATCCTTATTATGCAACATGGTCTGGGAGAACAACATTATTTGAAAGGTTGGCATCTTTGCAACCACTTAGGTCAAACCTACCAGAGATAGTAACCCAGGTTGGGGTTGAGATAGAGAAAATAGGAGCCACTTTATCTTTTTTTAAAGGAAAGGATAATCAGATAGAGGCAAGGTTGAAAATGTTTTGGCCTAGCTACAACAAATTTGTGCCTCCAATCATATCAAAGGACAATCAGATTAAGCCACTAGGGGTATAGGGATTAGAATTAGACATTGTACTACCTAATAAAGAGGTTTATGTTTCTGATAAAAGAGAGCTAGATATGGAAAGATACAACAAAATTCTAGATGAAGCATTTAAGGCTAAAATAGATTTTAATAAGTTTATCACAGATGTCAAGAGAATTATCGATGCCAGGTGGGAAAGATAGAAGACCCAGTTGGAGAATATACAGAGCTTTGAATGGCTGAAAGAAGATGTTACAACATTTGACATATTAACAAAGCCCAAGAAGAAAAACCATGTCACTATTGACCTAGACATCATGGATGAAGAATAGGAGGACACATGGCACATGTTCTTTGAGCATAGGAAGGTTAGCTATCATAAATACTAGTGTAAGTTAGCCTATATTTCTGGTCACTAGATCTCATTGCAAATATTAGATGCTATCCTAAACAAATAAATACAAAGGTGCCAAAGATCACAAGAAGAAAAAGAACAAATATGATCTTATTCTTCATTTTGTCCATCCACCACTTGGTTCTTTCTTGTCTTTTGTATTTTCTAGATTTTAGGGTTCGCTCTTAAAACCATCTAAAGATTGTAGCATCCTTACTTATTAAGGATTCAAAGATGGTTTTAGCCTATATATAGAGCTCATTGTAACTTTCTAAAGGATGATGGAATAGAATTACAAGGCAGACTACTAAAATTTGTTTGAGCCTCCGTACTTTTTTGTCTATCTAAATGTATTTGAAGAATTAAGACATTAATATAATATATTGCAATCTATGTTCTACATCTTGATTGTCACTTTTCATTTATGTTATAGTTCTTGTATGTTTATTTGTAAGGTACTTAGATATAATGATCACAAGGTGGTTGCGCAATCATTTATGAGCTCCTTCAAGGAAGGATTAATTATTTCAAATGATCCTAGAGAACTAAGCATTAATTCAAGGATTTGATGATAGTTATAGAACTAGAGGATATTTTTTAAGGCATTTATATTTGTTGCAAATATTTCATTGATCACCTCATTGTGGATGTATACCAGATATTGACTCTATAGCCCATAGGATTAGGCACTATTTTATATTTTTGCATGTAATTGTTCAATCATCCAACATTTAAGAGAAATCATCAAATTACATTACACTTATAGAAAAGAATACATTCATAAGTAATTGTACTCACAGAGTATACAATTCAATTTTTTTGATTCCTTCAAGAGAGAATCAAATTGGTTAACCCTCCTAAGTTCATAAGAACTATAAAATGAAGAAGGATGAGAATCCTTATTGCATTACTATTTGTTGTTGTCAAAATACTAGTTTGGCTTATTAAGCTCTGTATTAGGTTATTCATAGTCACTTGCATAGTTATCTACTTATTGATATAGTAAAAGGCATTCAACAAGTTAGTAAGAAGATATAATCCACTTAAAAGATACTGTTAATCAGTAACCATTCATAGGTAATACCTTCCTAAGCTAGTGGATCTCAAAAAAGAAGGAGGAGGTAATAGTTTCCCTGGATATTATCAAAACCCTCATCAATTAGGCATTTCTCTTGCTTGAATTATTTATTTCAATATTAGGAGTCATAGAGTTAAAAAAAAAATTCAAGCATCTTGAGGTTCAGCAAGAAAAATCCCTAACAAGATCTATGTTCATTTTGTGCTTTCAATCACGTATACATTAATTACATTACATGTAGGGTTTACTCTAGTGCACTACGTTAGATTATTTTTACACTTTTCTCATATAAATTTAGACACACACACACACACACACAATTCATGAGAACAACACACACTTTTATCTTTGATTATCAACTATCTATGGATGTGTAAATCACCAAAATAGGGGGTTGATAAGGGTAAACCCATAAATTGCCACCCACACACACAAACCCTTAGATTTGAAATTTTAGAAGTCTATAGAATATGCTATCAGTGCATAGGAGACATCTCAAGACTAAGATAGGTAGTCTATAATTTATTCAGGAGCAAAACCCTTGGTGCAAAATGTTTTGAACATTTTGTACCCTCATAAAAATAGTGAAAATGTTAGGGATTTCTAATTATAGTGCAAGGATCTTGGATTTGTAGTAATAGGTGTTTGAGGTACAACAAAAGTCTAAAAATAATATTTGAAGCTCAATCATCCATATTTCATTACAGGTGCACACATTTAATCTCTATTCTCCTCTTTAGCATTTGTATTTACATATTTGGACAGATTTAATCATTGAGTAATTCTTTAATACTCATCTTCTTTCCCAATTTTATGCAACAAAAAAATAAAACCCCCTTTTGACCCAAATCCATAATTAGCATCACTTCCTCTATTCTTATGGTTTTGATTCAATTTGACTTGAAGATGATTCCTATTATAATGTTCTTTATAAATTGGGGAGAACCTAGATCTTATTAGGTGAACCCCATTTTCTACTACACATTTTGGTGACCCCGTCCCTTTCATTAATTTTACCTTTTGATTTGGTTAGTTATATTTTTCATGTTTCTTTTCATTAATCATAAAATAATAATAAAATATTGCATTTTCTTTACATTTAGTGTTACTTTATTTTATTCCCTACATACCCATCCCTACATTTTGTAGGCAAAATGTGGAGTCCCCTTTTTTTGTTTCTTCCTTTTCTTTTTTCTTTTGGTTTTCTCCTTCCTTTCCCTTTTTTTCTTTTTTTGTCTTGGTTCCCTATTTCTTCCAAGATCTTTTGGTCCCGTATGGTCTTCACCTTTCTTTTGGTGTTTTTTGTTTCCTCTGGGTCCTACATCCTAGAGTGTCATTTCCAAGCAAGTGATTCAGGATCTTTCGTGCCCGTCGATCATTTTTCCCTTCTTCAAGTGTGAATGACCGTTAGGTATTTGGTCCAGACCTTGGTCACTGGCATGTTTCTCAAAGTTAATTTTTGTAACTAATGCACTCTCTTAGGCATTATTTAAGGCATTTTAACCTATCATTTTTACACTTACGACAAGTTACTTTTACCTTCTGGAAAATTTTCTGAGAGCGAAGTGATTTGTTTTCTGATCTGAGACATCTGAGCTAGAAGGTGCAGAAGTCTGTTCATTGGTTTTGGTGGAGTGTTTAGGTGATAGAGTGAAGTGGTTTGTAGTATCCCTATTTGAAATTTCAAGGTTCAAGTAGGCTCTTGGGTTTCCCTTTTCTCTTGTTTTGTTCTGCTTCTTCTGTGTTTTATTTTCCTTCTTTCTCTGTGAGTTTCTTGTTGTTTTCATTTGCTAGGTTGTATTTTTGTATCTTTTCTGTTTGTGTGTTTTCATCATCTATTTTCTTTGGTAATCTCAGGGTGGGTCTATCATTTAGCATGCCACTATCCTTGAGCCTAGTGTGTATTCTTCCATTCATAGCTGTCCAGCTCAGAAGAAGAGATGCTCACTCCATTGGGCTATAAATTTTGTAAACATTGGTTGCTTCCTGCTAGGGAGTCTATAAATTCTCCTGGTTTTGGTTGTATAAATCATGTATATGTTCTATGAATAGCCTAAAAATTCCCTATAGAGCATAGTCTTTGTATATTTTTTGTAAATTCAGGTTCATGAGAGCTATAGGTTTGAGTCCTACAGTTCTGGTAGCTCAATGTAGGTTTTGTGTCATCTGTAATTTTTTGTGAGTTTGTAGTGCTCTATTTTTTCCCCGCTCAGAGACATGGCATCTCTTGGGGGTCTTTCCAGTTGGTTGTTTTGAAAGAAATTCTTTGGGACCTTCTATCATCTCAATTATTTACAAGGCCATCAGGCGATTTCTTCCCAATAACTAGCTCCATCACCTTGGTTGGTGCAGCCTTAGACATTGAGGTGATGAGCATGCTAGTTGCAGAGGACATCTCACTCATAGTTTGTTAGCTTTTTCTCTCTCCTCCATCCTTTATGTCTTAATGGTGGAATTAATTCACATGGTTAAGCATTAAAAATCTGTCCCAAGTAGCATTCATGTCACTCACACTAGAACAACTATCCATTAAATGTTATTATTTAGCTGAGTGGACATGCACATGTTAGAGTATGGTAGGAGGGCTACCTATCTTATCACTGATGATTGTTGTCTTATCAAGTTAATTTCACGTGTGTTAATAAGCCTGACCTTTTCCACCTCATGTGACCCCTTGTGGGTCATTGATGGATCATTGGTAAGTAAGAAATGTTCATGTGTTAAAATAGTATTAAATTGCAAACATATGATCCCATCTAGGATGCCTTAACATTTCTCTATTTTAGGTGAAAATGCGAAGTCAATCTCAGGGCCTCTGGAATTCAGAGTCTTTTAATTTTTATATACTGATGGTTGTCTGGTTTGTAGGTATAGTTCAAAGAAATCAAGAAATGGCTTCAGGGTCTACACCTCCTGAAAGTCTAAAACTCCCAAATGCCTCTATAGGCACTAGCAAGAGGGACAAGATAGAGAAAAATTTGGCAAAGCTTCCACTAACCCAAAAATATAATAATAACTAGACAATTCATGGGTCCCAAATTGAGTCTTAAAGAGATCACCGACATAGATTTTGGTACGTGGGCCAAATTGTAGGGCCTTATTCAAATGATCCATCAGCTTTGATGCTTTAATGACTCTGTCTCTGTTAACTTTGTGGCATCGGGAATTATTCAAGAAGCTAGTTTTCCATGCTTAGTACAAGTGTTGGAGCTAATTTTTCTCTTGGCTAGGGGTTATCGATAAGGCAGTATGGATGCTATGTTGCTTTCCCCCACTCCCCTTAGATTCCCAATGTCCATCTTCATATTGGACCATGACGCCACTGCCAGAGGGTGGCGTATCCCACAATTTATAGGAGTTGTTTCTTTCACCAAGGATGAGGCCCTCCAGCAGTATTAGGATGTAGCAGACATGGCTTGGCACCACCTCAACATACAATGGTGGAAAAGTATGTGTCAGGACTACAAGAAGATGTAGACAGAACTTCCTTGCTCTGACCTCAAGGAGCCCATCCAAGCAGGAATTATCTTCTTATGCAGGATCTTCGGGGAGCCACATGCCTGGGAATTCTCCCCCTAGATTTATTATTTATTATATTGTATGACCACCAATAAGGAATTCTTCAACTGGACTGGCATCAATGTCAAACTTGTAGACATCTAGATGAGGAAGGTCGATATAAAGTTGAAGTTCTACATGACTCCCTACGTCCTATGACCGCTTGCCTGATAGTACCAGGGAATCCAAGGTTTAACAATGGTTGGTTTTATCAGGGAAGGACCTGGTTAGTTTTCTCCATGAGTCCACCACCCAAATTTAGTGGGACCAGAGTTTCCCACATTTTTGTAGAGTCAATGATGCCTTCATCTTTCACAGGATCAAGGTGATCACTGGTGATCAAGGTTTTAGATTATCCTCATAGGCCATGAGCTTGGTTTGTGTGTTAGGATGTTACTTCATCCAACTTTCCCAACACACTTACATTCTGGTTTCCAGCTTCTCTGGGAAACCCTTCCTGTTACCCAAACATTCTGGGGATAGGATAATTTTTCTAGAGTTTTGTAGGCAGATTTTGGAGGCTCATGCCTTGACTTCCCTCAAGAAGGTCACCATGCTGACATTCCCTTTCATTTGTGGGGAATACTCTTTCTCCCTCGCTACAACTCAGGAAGTAGAAAATGAGCTAATTAGCTTCAACTTAGCGAAATATTCTTTCAACTACAAGGATTGTGATCCCCTTGGGCGACTGGCAAGGTTGATGCCAAAGGGGATAAACACCTATGTTTGACACATAGAAGATTTTTGGGCCAACTGCGAGGATGACTATGATGTCTAGAGGCAATGCTACACTAGGATAACAAAAGAGATGATGGAACAAATCAAGCTCCAAACATTCCCATGGACTTTTTTGGACGTCGGTCCCCAAGAAGACCTCAAATATAAAAATGCAGGTATAGATAAGATGGACCTCCCTTCATTGGATTGGGATATGCTATAAATTTTGGATGTCAAGGCCATCTTGAGAGAAAAAATGGAGCGCATCCACTTGTACTTTGAGAAGGTCTGCCTAAAGAGTGTCTAGTTGGACAAATATTTTGTAGGAGCCTTCGGTTCCCAGGATTTGTACTCCGTGTCCACATGGCTGAAATTAATTATAGTTCCATGTCATGACAGTTGTTAATTCTTGATTAGTTGGATTGACTCATCATTATCTCTCATCTTAATTTCTTGAATGATCTTACTTACCATACACTACCTCTTCAATAGTCAATCTCAATCAGATAGGTCACAAGTGTCATCCAACAGACATTCAGGTCTCAAAACTGATAGAAGTAACCCCAAGGTGTGCTTACACAATGCTCTAGGCAGGACCTTGCTTTCCCTTGTCCACTTAGAAGCCTAATTTATCTTCTAGGATCTCAAAGTCTCAAGAAACTGAGCATAATATTATTCCGAACTCTTCTCTAAGAGTCACTCCTCTTGTGTTTCACCTTAAAGAACAACTATCATTAGTTTTGTTTCAATACTTCACAATTGCTTTGAAGAATTTCAAACCCAGACCCTTCATGCCAATTCCACAAATGCTACAAGGGCCTTTTTCACTACTTGTATGTTACTTATGCATCCATACATTCCCATTTTCATAGGTCTTGAATCCCAATTTTGTCGAGTTCCAAAGATTCTCTCCAAATTATCCTAATAGGCCTAATTGACAAATTAGCCCTATCTAGAGGGTTTTTTGGATTTACTTCTAAATATTCCAAACAACCCCTAAAACTAATCTAGGATCCAGATACCCTTTTTGAAGACCTAAGGTATTTTCAAGGTCTAGGTTCCCCAAGCCTTTCGTACACCCTTGTCTTGAATTGTAGGGCTATTAGGCCTATTTTGGCTCTTCACAAGAAGTTCACTAACTTTGATGGAAAAATATATACAAATGGATTGGATGAGCTCTAAAATCAACACCAGTGACTTATAAGACCCTAAAGACTCTAAGACCACATTTGGTTTAGAACTTTCATACACAACCTTGCCTCTGCATTCTTCTTTTCTCCTTCCATACACCTAACTGGACAGTCCTAGCTTGCCTAGGGAAAGGCTCTAAAATTAGTAAATCAATTCCTTTGACCTCCTACCTTCATATTTAAACTTTAAAGAGGCTCCCCTAACTCATTCATCCAACCCTTTGAGTTTCCCATGGTTGGATTTCATGGGGCAGCCATAAAACAAAAATTGCACTGAACTGGACCAACAGACTCTCTAAAACATAAACAATTTACTACAACTAAAAAATGAACACTAAGCTACTTTCTCTATGAATGAAAAATTCTTGTATGTTACCACTACACAAATCCATAATTATATCAATTATTTCAATCCATTAAAACACAAAGAACATTCAAATGAGTCAATTGTACTCTGTATTCCTAAAAACTTGCTCTATTGCTTTTAAAAACTTGCTTACATTGAAATATACCTTGGGAAATGAGCTGTAGAGTGTCTAAATATGCTTTCTTCACCATTTTAGGCCACTAGCATTGATTTTCCACTCCTAGAATGAGGGGAATCCAAAGTTGTCGAGTTGCATGCAACATTTGCAAAAAGTTGCAAATGTTGTCATGACAACTTTTGAGCATCTTTTGCATTTATGATGCAAACTATCTTATAGGGCCTCTAACCCATAAAAATCTATGAACTAACATCATTTATGCCTCTTTAAGCATATTTATCACCTTACATAGTTCTAGGACACATTTATATCACATTTCCCAAATTTAGGTCTAATCTAGGGACTAAACACTTAAAAGCAACCTAGCCTAAACTAGAAGGAAATTAGCACTAACCACTAATTGACCAAGTCACACACAACAAAAAGACCTTCTAATGTCTAATAAAAAACATAAATACTTGGCTAGAGTCATTTACAAGCCAAAAATAACTAGGTCTTTGAGGATATCCTTGTTGCTCTAACACTAGAAATATGATACCTTATACCAAGCTCATCAATCTTTCATCAACACGTCTCTTACCAAGCTATCAGACAAGTGATCATTTGGAAATATTTCACATTGAACCATCAATCTTTTCATTATTAATTCTTAACTACAAGTTCCTTTCATGGTACAAACTAGAAGCCAACAAAAAAAACTGATCTCAATTCAAAGGGAAAAGCTATCGACAATTCTACCTCAGGACCCTCATCTTGTCAAAAACCAAGATCTACCTAAAAGATTCTAAATCAAGACACACCAACAATTTATAAATCAATACCCATGTTTCAAATTTCAATTCCCCAACATAAATCGACTCATACTACACATCAAAATATGTTGACAATGTTATCCTATGACTTGGGATTAGCCAAGAATGGATAAGTCACCATACTAGTGTTTCCTGGTTAGTTGAGGAACCCACTAAAGAAGATATCCAAAGATGTCAACAAGAAAAACAATTTCAAAAGATGATGTCGATCCTTATGAAAATGAACAAGGATAAATAGTCTATGTACTTAGCATCTACATGTGTCAAACTTTCTCACGACTCTAATATCGAATGACTTACACAATAAGAGGAAGAGTCTCCCATCACCATTCTCAATCAATAAATACAAGATATGGGATGTGAACTTATATAATTGAAAAAGGTGAAAGAACAAACTTATAAAAAATATTTTCTAGAATCTATATGTTCCTTTCTGTTTGTTAAAAATTTACAGATGGCTCTGTTTCCCCCTATGGTTGAAATTCTGAAATACGATAAATACAATGGGGAAGGTGACCCTCAAGATCATGTCAAGGAATTTTGTGTTGTTAGCATGGATTTTATGCATGAGAGGACATATCTAATGTGGTTTTTTCCATGAAGCCTCAACGTCCAAGCCTTGGAATGGTTCACAAAACTCTCACCGGGTATTCAAAAATTTGATGAGCTTGTCCAAAAGTTCATCCAACACTATTCCTACAACATATTATATACACTCGCCATGTTGAATATATGTAATACCAAAAAAAATAATGGTGATCCTTTTGTCAAATTCCTCCACATATGGAGAAGGATATTTGTGAGATATCCCTAGAAATTGCCACAAACTGTGAAAATTGACATCTTCATAAACAATCTGGTACCTAAAATGAACTACTTAATTATGATGAAAAACATATTGCCTTTAGTGAGTTGGTAGAAAGTGTTATCCGCATCAAGGAGGTTCTTGTAAAGAAAGGTGAAATCACCTTATATAAAGACACTAAACCCTCCAACAATCCTAACAATAACAATGGAAAAGACAAAATAAATTATTGAAACAAAAACAAAAATGTAGTCAATCTATCTAGCAATATTCAAGCCGCTAAGAATAACACAAATTTTCTAACACCACTCAAGAATAATATAGACATGCAGAAAGACAATGCACCATGGATACCAAAAATTAAGAGAAATTTCACTCCTCTTGGAGAACCTCTCGAAACCACATTAAAAACTCTGGTGGCTCAAAAGATCATCATGATACTAGATTCAAATCCTTGGGAACTAGCGATTAAGCCTAAATGGTGGAACAACAATCACTTCTACGAATATCATAAAAATAAAGGGCACTTGACTAATGAATGCATGAAATTGAAGCATGTCATCTAAGACCTCATTGTTAATGAGACTATCACAGTTCATGGACATCAGTCAAATAGTGATCACAAAGCTTTCAAGCAACTCATAACCTCATATGAATAAGGGGAATCCTTGAAGAATCAAGGGGCTAAATTAAATTACACCTAATCTAATGATGAAAATGTGATTCACATGCCTAAGCCATCCAATTAGTTAGTTAATGTGATTATTGTCAAAGATAAAAAGGAGCCTGAACCCGCTAATGTGTTAACAAGGAATAAAGCTAAAGTTTCTCTTAAGGGAGTGGCTTCATCATCAAAAAAAACTATGAATTTGAAACCCTCGACATCAAAGAAAATAGTCACATCAGTCCCAGCTATGAACTACTATTTGGTGGATCAGTTGCAAATAAATCCAACCCAAATTTCCTTCCTGGAATTACTTAAGATCTCACCATCACATAAGAAGATCCTTGAAATAGTTCTTTTAGAAACAACTATACCCAAGCACCTTGGTGTTGATCAATTCCAAACTATGGTAGGACATCTAACCTCACCTCATTACCTATATTTTTTAGAAGAAGATGATAAATCATTGTGTCATCTACATAACCAACCCCTACACATAGAGGTGTTGATCCATAAACATAGAGTCAAACATGTCTTGATAGATGGATGGACTAGTTTGAAAATTTGTACTCTTAAGCTCATAGTAGAATTAGGTTTTTTAGAACATTCTATAGATCCTTGGAGAAGTAACACCATAAAATCCTATGATGAGGAAGAAAGTTCACCAAAAGGAATGGTCATATTACCTATCGGAGTTCGACCCATTGAGAGATATGTGATTTTCCAAGTGTTGGATTTACCACTAGTATATAACATTTTATTAGGGAAACAATGGACTCATGACATGCAGGAGGTCCCCTCAATGTATCATTAATGTATAATCCTTCTTCTATAAATGGCCCTATAAGTGGTCAACTAAAGGATTCTGATGACGAGACTGAAGAGAAAGTAGAGATTTCAAGTCTATCACATGAAAGTATATTACACATACAAATAGAAAACCCTTACTACCAAGGAGAATTTTACATCCCACTTCAATTCAGAGCCCCTTTTGAACCAAACATATCAGCATATCAACTATTACTAGGCATGAATCAATTGAGCAAGGAAGAAGTAATAAACCAGCCACAAAATGAGCCTGAATTAGAGCCCCAAAGGTGAACATGATGAGAGACACCTAAACTAGGGGCAACTAGTCACTATTTATCACATACTAGATCTACCACACTTCATAGATACATGGGTACATTCTATTGAGGTATCTTCATCCTGCCTCACATACATAAATGTAGATGAATAGCAGGTCACCGTGCAAGAAGAAGACAATGACCTAAAAGAAGGAAGTTCTAGTGAAGATGGAGTCTTTATGACCAAAGCACAGTACCTAGCTAGGTCTGATGACAGTCAGATTGATTCTCATGAATATGATTTTGGTCAAGGTATAGAGAAAAATATAAAAGGAAGACATCCAAACTGAGGGAAACCTGTCACTCCTACCCATGTATTAGACATCCTCTATTCTTTGGAAACAAGCACTCATGAGAATGAATGGGTTTCTTTCTCAAATGCTACAATAGACATTGAAGTGGATTTTATCCATAAATACACACCTCAATTTGAGCAAGGAAAGATCTCATGTGTCGCCCAGAAAATTGTTCTCCCTCAAAACATCAATTGGAACTTTGGAGATGATGGCATAGATAAGAACACTAGATCTAGGTCCACATCAGTAATTAAGATTATTGCCCTAAGAAATTTTTTGGAGTGACTATCTACTCAAGAGGAGAATCAAACCACTAGTGTTAGGTCAAATGACTTGAATTCAAAAAATAATAACGACTCTTAGTGAAGTTAGGATGCTTCATGGTCTAGGGATTCCTTCAACGATTATCATAATATATCTTCTCTTTCCCATTAAAATCCTTGATCATGATAACATAGTGCTATCCTTAGAGCCTATTGGATCATTATCCTTAATCCATTCTGAACATATTGAGTGGAACTTGAATGTGCCTTTGATCCTAATCTCTTCTCCAAATGACTACACCTTGGATTGTTATCTAAATGCTATTAAAACCCTAACTTCTTCTGATATTTCAATGAGCATAAATATGACAGAGGGAGATATCAAGTTTCTCAGCCTAAACAAGAGAAATAAAAAGAAAAAAAGGTATGGCCATGAAAACCACTTTGTGGCAGTGTTAGAACCAAAAATAGTAAAAACAAAAAGTATATTAAATGGTGAAAACCTCTCAAAGGTGCAGGAGAATGGGAAACTTGATATATTACCCAACCACTTCTAGAAACAATCTTCAGTGTTGATAGAGCATACATAATTTTTCAACCTAGGAACAATAAAGGTACCCCAATTGATATATCTAGCACAGTCCTTGTCTAAAGAGGAGAAGCAACACTTTACCCATTTTTTCATGAACAAGAAGATAAATTTCTCTTGATCTTATTTAGACATGCCAGGAATCGATACAGACCTGATCATGCATCATTTTTCAATTTCTCCTAGCATCAAGCCACTTAAGAAGAAGCTCAGAAAGATGCATCCTCACATAGCAATTTTGGTCAAAGATGAGCTAGAGAAGTTATTAAAGGAAGAATTCATCTGATTCATTGCATATGCCGACTAGATCTCTAACATTGTTCCTTTTTCCAAAGCTAATAAATCAATCAAAGTTTGTATAGATTTTTGAGATCTAACTAAAGCTTGTATAAAAGATGATTTTTCACTTCCCAACATTGACATGATTTTGGACCTTATATTAGGTTACAAAATGTATTCCTGCATGGATGGATTTTCAAGATATAATTAGATAAAAATAACACTTAAAGATTAGGAGAAGATAACTTTCATGTGTACATGGGGCACGTTCTATTGGAATATCATTCCTTTTAGCCTAAAAAATGTAGGAGTAATAATACCAACGGACCATGAAAACCATATTCCATGACATGATGCATAAGAATATGGAGGATTATGTTGATGATACTCTGGAAAAATCTGAAAAGAGAGCTACGCACATGTCTGACCTAGAATTTGTTTTTAACATAATGGAGCAATTAAAACTAAGGTTAAATCCAAAAATTTCTCTATTGGTGTGATATCAGGCAAGCTCCTTGGGTATATCATCTCAGTGAAAGGAATTGAGGTTGATCCAGAGAAAGTAGCAGTTATTATGGAAGTGCAACCACCAAGGAATATTAGCCAAATTAGAATGCTACAAGGTAAGCGACAGTCAATTAGGAGGTTTATCTCACAGCTAGCAGATAAGGTATAACCTTTCACAAAAATGTTGCACAAAGGCATAACCTTTAAGTGGGATGAAGGATGTGAGAAATATTTTCAACATATTAAAAATTATTTAACAAATCCTCCTATATTAATGGAACCAGTACCAGGAAAACTTCTTTTTCTCTATATCTCAGCTATGGAAATATCACTCGGAGCTCTTCTAGCACAATAGGATGAAATAGGAAAAAAATGAGCAATCTACTATATAAGAAGGACAATGGTTTCCTATGAACAAACTTACACCATCATTGAAAAAGATTTATTAGTGGTGGTATTTTCCTATCAAAATCTCCAACACTATATGATTGCACATTCCATAAAATTAATTACAAAAAATTATCCTTTAAATTATCTATTAAACAAGGCAACTCTAACAGGAAGCCTTGCAAAGTGGGTGATGATACTTAGTGAATTTTACATTGAATACATAGAAAAAATGGTCATCAAAGGACAAGTCATCACCAATCATCTGGCGGATGCTCCCCTCCAAGAAAGTAAACGACTAAGCATAGAATTTCCTAATGAAGCCATATCACATCTGACAGAACAATCCTCAAAAATGTTCATTGATAGCTCATTCACATAGCAAGGGTCTAGAGTCAGTGTGCTCTTTATAACACCCCAAGGATACAAAATTCCAAAATCCTATAAAATGATCTTTCCCTACACGAATAATATAGCTGAGTATGAAGCTCTTGCAAATAGACTAAAGTTGGCTATTTAATGGAGGATAACAGAGTTGTATATCTATGGGGATTCTTAATTAGTGATCAATCAAGTGAATTATCAATATCAAACCAAAGACGAGAAGCTCATGCCATATAAGAGGATGGTTAACGATCTAAAGAAGTATTTTGTATTCATCACCTTTCAATAAATACCAAGGGAAGAAAATAAAGATGCTAATACCATGGCTACTTTTGCCTCGATGTTATGATTGGAAGACCACCAATTTCTCTATGACTTCCTCATAGAATAACTCCATTTTCTAGCTTACGACTCCCTAGAATCCCAAATAATATGCTCAATTGTGGTCACTAAATCCTCTCGATACCACCAAATCTACTCCTACTTGCATGACTAAATAATCCCTGATGACCTATCCAAAAATCAAAAGAGAAACCTTACAAGAAATTCCATGTGTTATTTTATCATCGCTAATGATTTGTACAGATGAGGTCTAGACAATAATCTTCTTAGGTGTCTATAATGTGAAGAGTTTGAACACACGCTAAAGGAAGTTCACAAAGCTATTTGTCTATCTCACTTGAATGGTCTCTCATTAGCTAAGAAACTCCTAAGGGTAGGGTACTATTAGCCTTCCATGGATAAATATGTTATTTATTTTACTAAATCCTACAAGAAATGTCAATTATATTTTAAACTAATTCATGCTCCTACTAGAGAGATGTTACCTTTCATCACATGCTGGCCATTCCAACAATGGTCCTTTTACTTGATACAAAAAATATATCCCTTCTCATCTAGTTGACAAAAATTCATTATTACAGCCACTAAGTTCTTCACTAAGAGGGTTGATGTGATCCCACTCATCAAAGAAACCAGGAAACAAGTATCTATGTTCATCTTAAACTACATCATCAGCAATTATGGAATACCTTCCTCTATTCTAATAGATAACAGAGAAATTCAAAAACAAAGATATGGATGAATTATGTGAAAAAATCAAAATTACCCAGCACTGTTCCTCTATCTTCTATCCTTAAGGTAATGGATAGGCTAAGACATCCAACAAGAATGGAAGAATACCAGATTTCTAGAATGGAAGAATTAGAATTACTTGATGAGAGAAGGAAAGAAGCATTCGACCATTTGAGGGTCTATCAGAAAAGGATGTCTAGAGGTTACAACAAGAAGGTAAGAGATACAAAATTTTATGTTGGAGACCTTGTAGTTAGAGAAAATCCAAAGAATCAACAACACCATGAGAAAAAGAGGAAATTTGAACCCAATTGGTTGGGTCCTTTCATGATTACTACACTATTTGGATCTGGAGAATATCAACTCTCAACTCTAGAAGGGGAGATGTTTCTTTATCTCATCAACACAATCCACCTGAAAAGGTTCTACATCTAGACATTCTAAGGAGTACTTGTATAGAGAAAATGATCCTAAAATAATACCAAAAACAACAAAAAAGTAGAAAAGCCAAAAAAATTTGGAAAAGGTCCTAAAAAAATGATCATCCTGGTGAATACCTTGAAAAGACGCACCTTGATGGATCAACCAAAAAAAAAGAAAAAGAAAAAAAAAATCAAAAAAGTAAAATAGCCAAAAAAAATTGAAAAGAGAAAAAGTGCCTCAGTGAAAACTTGGTAAACAGGAGCCTTGGTCTAGAAAAAAATCACAAATATGTTGAGTGGTGAAAATGTGGAAAACATGCATCACTTGTAACCTGCACTCCATCTATCAATGCGTAGCTTGAATTTCTCTCTGGTAGAAGTCTCAGCTTGCTTTGTTGCACTTAACAAACCTTTCATGACCTTGTGCAAATAGTGAAGTTAACATCCTAAGCTTGGAAACGATCGACATCTTTGTCTTACAGGATTTAGCACCATTTTTTGGTTATCAAGTTAGAATCTTGTCACTCATCCTACTAATCACCATTAGCTGCCTTGGTCTTCTAGCCACCAAACAGTTTTCAACTCACATTACTACTCTTTTTCAACACCTTAATCAAATAGTGTTTCTCAACACTACCTTATTTGGACACATCTGTGTTTTCAGCACATGTCAAATAAAGTGTTTAAAATATTAGCTTATTAATAGTCAAGCACATTAAGTATTTTTCATAATTGACAACCATGAACACAATGATCTTTTTTAACACCCTACATAGATAAACATATAACTATTAGAATAACTGAGAGGAGGGGTGAATTAGTGGCCTCAAAAATATTCCAATAAATTAACCCACAAACTTAGCACCAAAATTGTAAGCCTCTATTTATCTTAAGTCCTACAAGATGCATGCCTTGAAATAATCTTATCAAATAACTACTTCTCAAAGTTCACTCTTAAACGTTATTCTTAATCTTTACCGATTAGCAGTCTAGTATTTACCGAAATACAGTAAATAAATTAGTGTTTACTGATCAATCCTATTTTAGTAATGTATAAAGAAAAGCATCAAAGAAATGAATCATAAACACATTTGACACGTGGATTTTTAATGTGGAAACCCTATTAAGGGAAAAACCACTTGGGACCGGTAACTCAAAATTTTCACTCTTCTGAAGTGAGCTCGATGAAGAGACAACCCTGTTAAAGGTTACAAACACACTATTAAGTGTGACCTTATTAGAGGATTTATCACTAATAGTCAATCACATGATATCTGGTATTTCACTATGCTATCTTCATGAATTAACCTTTTGATACTCCTTGGGATGTATCTCAATATATAAAGGATTGTTAGATCCTACTTGGTTAAGAGACTTTCTGAATCAATGATTAAATTGAAACAGTATATGATCTGTTCATATAAACAACTTAATCTTGCACATATTCAGATCTATTGTAATCTTATAATATCTTTCTGATCAATGCTTCCCTTTAATACCTTTTCTTCTTTCTACTCAGTGATGTTGTGCTTCTCTAGTGCACGGTGTCTGCATAAATATTAGCTCTGTTATTTAGCTTGTTTGATCAAGACTGTATGAAGTATTTCTTCACTAGTATTCTCTTCAGCATCTCTTCTCTATTCACTCCCCTAATTAATAATGAATTATCTAGTCTCTTTATAGATATAATTTCACCATTTCTAAGTCCTTGACTTTCTTATTCTTGGCATGATCTGCAATTCTCTCCATTCTTTCTTTAAAAGATTTACTTTAGTTTTATCCCGTAGATTTATCGTAGACAACTAGAATAAAATAGCTTTAAAAATCTCACTTATCTCTAGCTTTTAACTTGTCGATGAAAACAATGTGATCAACCAGTTAACTCCATGTTTAGCTCTTGCTAGCTAAGTCTTTTGTCATTTCTAAACTTTAGTTCTTTTCGGTGTTTAAGTCCTTGTTAGCTTCGGTCTTGACTTCAATTTTCCTTGGGCATCTTTGTCCGTCAGGGTTGTCTTTTCATTGGGTAACATTATGGTTTTTCTCATTGATAATTCTTTCTTGGGTTTCTTTCTTAGGTATTACTATGACTTTTCTCTCAGGGTTCTCTATCCATCGGGATGCACTATCCATCGGTATTTGTTGTCACTTAGTGCATACTAAAATTTTATGCATTACTGATAGCATAACCTTATCTCTCTAGTTCTTAGAAGTATTTGAAGCTATGTATATAACCAATTAGATTATATCAAGTTTAAATTAATGATAATACAGTACATTAACTAATTTTAATGTCTTTCATTAACTTTCTCTAGCTTGGTGATCATCAACTTAACATCTTCAAACATTTAATTAGTTATGTGTTGACGAGGTTTTGCTGACCGGGTCTGCCAACAGTCATAAGTTGTCACCGGGTACTAGAGGTACCAGCCAACTCTGCCTGTAAAGGCTATCTAGGGAAGTTTGATTCCCTAGGCCTTCAAGCACCTGGGTGTCAAGTCATGACAGTGCGGGGCTCGGTTGGGAGAAGTGACTGTTCTCGAGGGGGATAGCTGGTTTCTTCAACTCATTCTCTCTAGAGATTCAGTGAGGTGAGGTTTCTCCTAGCATTCTACACTTAGAAAATAAAATGGAAAAAAGATCTTGCAGGGTTAGAAGTACTCCATCTAACTATAGTTATTTTTAAACATTCTAGACATCAATAATACTCTGATATACTACACTAAATACCAAAGAAATACACAACCATCAGCTAGTATTTTATTAGTAGTGAGAGAAAAGAGGTCGCTAATCTATTTGACATATCAGAGTAGAAGACATAAAGAACATGAAACATAAAATACCATTAACTCAAAAGCATGAATGCCAACAACGTCACTGCAAAGAATTCTCCTTTCTTCATTAATGTCTCTTCTAGCAAGCACTGGTGCATGATACAATGGTGGCTCTAGGGGAGTGTCTAACTATTAAAAATGGGACAATGGAGCATTGAGCTCTGCAACTAGAATGAGAAATTACCTTTCTATTACGGTGGATAACAAAATCATCAATTTTTCCAACCCTTGGAAATGGGCCGGTCTGGCTATTTATACACATTTTATTTTAATCCTAACACTAACCCTATTTTACATCATATTTCAATAAAATACAATATCTGGGGGCCAGTACTACCTGTGCCACCCTACAAAAGACCTTGAGATGGAATAGGCCTAACATTTCAGAAGAATGAGACAAGAATATTAAGTGGAAGAATCAGCCTCGAGAAGAGATCCAGGAAGGAGAAGGAAGAAAGTAGGTCCCCGGGGACCAAGGCTATATGCCTCATAAATGGGAAATATGGTGCCCTATCTCCAATGCACTAGGTGTACCTCTGAACGATGCCTCAAGAAGACCATCTTGTCAGAAAACTAACTGTTGAGTCGACGCCCCCTTGATGTAGCCAACCACCTTCTGATAACCTTTATTAACCACTCCTGAAAGTGACCGATTGGCCTCGGGGACTGGGACACAGATCACTTTGAAAGAATACAAAATTTGAGATTTGAGACTCCGAGATCCAGGAACTTACGTTCCCAAAAGAATAAAGAATACCAAATGTTTGGGTTTTCTCCAGCCTCCAGATGAAACTTATGGTTGTTTATTATCATTGAAAGCCTGGAGGAGGTGGGAGATGCCATCTTCGTCGATATCCTTCAGGATGGCCCTTTGGTACTTAGCCACCTCAATTTGTTCCCCCAATTCTGGGACATTCTCCTTAAATTTATCGGCCATTTTAGCTGTGTTGTGGCCACTAAGCACCATACAAGTTAATCTCATCATTTGAGCACCATCTATTCCCTCCGGGGATTGATATCAAGACTTCATCATTTCATCAAAACTTCCCAAAACTGAATCCTCTAGCGTGCATGTATCTATACTGAGGGGGTCAGCCCCGAAAGTCTTTGCTACAAAAGACTTGTATAAATTGAAAGAATATTTTACTACATTGACCTTCTCATGTAGAGTCCCCACTAGTTGCTTGGTTACCTCTAATGTGAGGTCAAGTCTGAAGTGTTTGGGCCTCACGAAATCAAATGATTCATCCCCCAGAATTCCAGATTCAAAAACCATTTCCTTTCTCAGGCCGAGGAGTTCTTCAAGCTCTACCTTCCATGCTTGATAATTTTCAGTTCACCCTCCCATAGGTCAATAAGAGTCTCTACCTAGTGTAGAATATGTTAGGATGCATATAAATCTGGGAGGGTGGATACAAGAAAGCACCATGTGTTTCCTATTTGCAGAGCGACCCACTCGTCAACTACCTGAGCCTTTTTCTTCATTGTTTGTAAGGAGTCTATGTTGCTCTGCAGTAGTGGATCTTCAAATGTGGACACCTCCAAAGGAGCGGCGTTGATAGGTCAAGCTAGCTCAGTAAGCAACCCCATAAGGATTGCATTTTTCACCTTTTTTATTTTGAGCCTTTGGGCCTCTTTTTCATAACGGGCCTCCACTGCCCTAGCTACCTACTTTAGTAGGTCCACCTCGCCCTGTTTTCCCCTCTTTCCTAGTGATACCTCTACAACATTATAATCTCTAGGCTCTATGATTGCTTCATCGGTGCCTAGGGGAGGTCGTTATGCCCTGCATCCCCATCCTTACATTTTGTGTGCTAAATGTTGGGTCCCCCCCCTTTTTTTTTTGTTTTGTTCTTGTTTGTGGCTCTTGCCTTGTCTCTCCTTTTGTTTTCTTTCTCTAGGGTTTTCCTCCCTGTTGTTGTGTTTTGTTTGGTTGGTTTCTCGTCTCTGAGACTCTGGTCCCAGAGTTTGTTCTTTGTCGGGAACCAGACTCCAGACTTCAAGATTCTTTGCCACGATGTTCTTAAGGTGATCATCGCGGGGAATCCCTGGGCCTGGGGTCCAGAGGTTTGCTTGTCCAGATATTTGCCAAAAGGAGGAGAATCACCTTTTTTTTTACCATGGGTATAAATAGAAGTTATCTGTCACTTTCACATTTATTGTGAGTGCTTCATGGTGGTGGGTTGTGATCATTTGGTAGTTGTAGCTATTGCAGAGCTCCCATGGTAACTTCCTCCTTTCCTCCACCTTTCGGCATTCTCAGGTTGGTGTCTTTGTTCCTGCCATTTTTGTTTTCTTTTCATTTGTTTGGTGTTTCTTCTGTCTTGTTTTTGTTTGTTGTCTTTCAGTTCTGTTGTTTCTTTTTTCTAGTTTTTCCACCCGTTGGTGGGTTGGCTCTGCCAGAGGGTTGTTCTCCCTCTACACAGAAGTGGTGGGTTTGTAGATAATGTAGAAAGTTGTATACAGCTCTGTACCTTGCCTGGTTTCTCACGGATGTCATTCTGTGGTGTATATATGTAGCTTTATGTATATTTATTATATATCCCTCCATTCACATGTATATATCCCTAAACTTTCATGTATATCCTTTCAGGTAGCTTAACCTGGTGGTTGAGTTGTCTGTGTTGCTAGGTTTTCTGCCTATAAATTCATTTCAAGGCAGAAAACCACCTGTTTGAAACTTGGCTCTCAGCCGGTTTCAAATAGGTAATTTTCTCCATAAAAATAGCTAGACCCTCATTTATGTCCCATGTGTGCAATCAATTCCATCCAAGTGGCCTTCACTTTTCGTGCATTCAAATAGTTGGCTCCACCGTCATCGCCATAACTCCTATTTAATACCTATGCATATGGCGCGCACATAGGCTTGATGGTTTTTCTTTTTACACATCCTCACCAATGGCTACTTCTCTAGGATCTGGGTCTCCTGCCATCACCCATACCGTGTCTTTACCAAGTGTGATAAAATTCTTGGACCTGGATGTTCAGTCAATCTTAAGTTTATGTAATGCGTGTGCTTTTCGGGTTTTCTCTGAATGAAACTAACTTTTCAAGAAAAATGGATGTCACGGTAGAAAGATATCTGAATCCCAGAGTATTTATTTGTTAATATGTTCTGATGGTTACTTTGTATTACAGGTTTCTGGAGTTCACTTCCCAAACATGTCTGAAGCCTCTACATCCTCTCCACCCAGAAGTCTAGAGCTACCTTCCACAATGGCTACCAGGGCGGTGGTAAAATACAAAATGGGAAAGGCCCTAGAGAAAATGCCCCTAACCATGAAGTTCATGCAAGACACTGTTATTATGGGCTCAAAGATCAAGTCCAAAGTTAAGCTTATTACCGACACCAGCGTCGGGACATGGCCAAAAATGCAGGCCTTAGTGAAAATAATATACATCCAGTGACAGGCTAGAGATTAGCTGGCTATCAATGTTGGGGACTCTGAAATCCTCAAGGTAGCTTGTTTCCTATGCTCTGTACAATCTCCAGAGCTTATCCTAATGCTGGCTGCCAATTAGAACTCTTCTGTCTAGGCTGTTATGCTAGCAGCCGCAGAACCAACTGGGTACCCTACTCCTCTGGTATCCCTCGACCCTGACACATTCCAGGTGGCTTTGGGGATCTCTCAATTCATGAAAGATTCTATGGTTACAAGGTCAGATGCCTTAACCCAATTCACACAATTGGAGGATGTCGGCCAGGTATACATGAACACTCACTGGCTCAAGGTTCCAAAGAGGGACCCCAAGAGGATGAAGATAGAAATTCTCTGGTCTGAGTTCAAAGAGAGCATTTAGATGGAAATGATAGCATTGAACTGGGTCTTTGGATAGCCCTCTACTCAAGAATTCACTAAATGGATGTATTACTTCCTCCTCCCCATCTCCACCAAGGGAGGATACTTTGACTGGGCGGCCATAATTTCTAACCACGTCAACTCCCAATTCCTTCAACTGAATAGGAAGAAGAAATTTTACATAAATTCCCATATTTTCTAGGACCTGGCATAGTAGAGGCCCCATGCCCATGGAATACTTACAGATGGCATGCTCAAGATTGGCCCAGGACAAAAGGCACCGTGGGACCATTTTGCACAGGTTCAATGGGAGGCCAGCTTCCCCAATTTTTGCCGGGTAAATGATGAGTTTATTTACTATCACCTGCTCACACCCACCAGGGACACAGGATACCACTTATCCTTAGAGGTGATGCACTTAGTCCAAAGTTATGGACACTACTACATCCAGTTCCAACAACACACTTATATTAGGGTCACCGGCTTTTTTGGGAAACCCTACTTGTTGCCCAAACACTATGGGGACAAGATCGTACTTTTGGAATACTTTAGGCAAATAATAGAGGTGCATACACTCTTTGACTTGAAGAAGATACCTAATATTCTATTCCCTATCACCTATGGGAACTACACATGCAGCCTGGCCGCCGTGAAAGAGGCAGATAATGAATTAAAAAGCTACAACTTGGAAGAGTTTTACCTGGCGCAGAAAAGTTTTGATCTGCACGGTAAGATTGTAGCAACACTTCCTCACGCCTCCAAGCCCCATCACATCCATATAGAGGATTTTTTAGTAGATTTCCAAGATGACATGGAGGTGCGGAGCTAGAACTACGTCGGGATGACGACAGGCATGATGCAAAAGTTAAAGCTCCAAAGGTTTCCAGAGGACTTCTCAAACACCGCCCCCACTATCGATCCCCAGTACAAGGAAAAGGGGATCGATACAATGATTCTCCCACCAGTAAATTGGGATGCCTAGGAAGGGCCTATAATTGAGGACTTCACTCAAGAGGTGGTGGAGCAAAGTCATGCCTGCTTCAAGAAGGTGTGCCTCAGAAGTACCCATCGAGTAGCACAACCGACACCAAAATTAACTCTAGGGGCCAGGACTTCTTTGTTGAGAGTAGATAAAGGAAAAGAGATAGATATGACCTGTCCTACAAAAGAAGTCCCCATAAAGAAGAAAATAAAGCAATCAGTGGCAGCCTCCCAACAGATGAGGGAGAAATTAATCACACAGCTGGCCACTCCAGTACTAATGGTTGGGCCAATTCGTCCCTCTTCCTCCCCATCACTGGCAGCCTTGATGGTGAAGGCAAAAGGGGTGGATCCCACAAAAGCAACAGCATTAAGGGATGTGGGGCCACCTTTGGTTACCCGAAGAAAGAAAAGGCTTAACAAAAAGCCTAAGGCAGAGTCAGGATTGGGAATGTCCTAGACCTAACAAGTAGAAATCCTTTCTTCCAGTTCCCCAGAGATGGAGAAGGAAAGAGAGCTTGCTGAAGTCCTATCCAGTCCCCTTGCACAGGAGGAATTTGATTATGTCTTTGCAACTGACAAGTTTAGAAACCTGCAGGGGGACAAAAGACAAATAGAGACAGAAGTACCAGCTGCAGAGCAAGAGGCCGCAGAATAAGAGCCTGCATAGGAGTAGGAGGAACAGATAAAGGAAAAGGAACTAGAGCTGGATATTTCCTCTGAGGCTCTGAAAATGCAAATTCTGGGGGTGGACCAACAAAGGTAGGGTGAAAAAATGGCATCTACTGGGGAACCAAACCTTTAAGAATAATCGTAACCCTAGCCACCATGTTCCAAGTGCCACTCTTGGGAGAAACCTTTGGGCAGGTAATTATCATGGCCCAAACTTTAAATCTCAGCCCAGTACCTCCCCTACTACCAAAGGATATGCCAACACAAGAAGAGGCCCCAATGGTAGAGGCCAAGAAACAAGAAGAGAAACATGAAGAGGAAATCCCCGAGGAAGCCGACCAAAGTCCAAACAGAGCAATTGACACAGAGGAGAAGGCTGAGGAGATGGATGTTGTTGAGGAAGACATCACTGACAAAGAAGATACAGGGAAAGGGATAGATGAGGTCCACACCACTAAGGAGCAGCAGGCATAGGACACCAGGGAGGAACCAAGATAATAGACTCTGGTAGAAAAGCCACCCTTGCTGCCTTAATGGTTAGTGGAGAGCAGAAAATGAAAAGCTTTGTCCACTCCTGTAACTCCTCTCTCCCTGGCCGAAATGATGGCTTAGGTCTAGGCCCCACCGAAGGCCAAGAAATCCCAGATGGTTCATACTCTTTGAACTGAGCCAAGCGGAGAAATAGTTGCCATTGTGGTGACACCTCCCCTGGGCACCGATGAAGCAACCATAGAACCTAGAGATTATAGCATTGCAGAGGTATCACTAGGTAAAAGGAGAAAATAGGGCGAGGTGGATTTGCTGAAGGAAGTAGCTAGGGTAGTAGAGGCCCATTATGAGAAGGAAGCCTAGAGGCTCAAAATAGAAAAGGTGAAAAATGCAAACCTTATGGTGTTGCTTGCTGAGCTAGCTTGACCTATCAACGCCACTCCTTCGGAGGCTTTCACCTCTGAAGATTTACCACAGAGCAACATAAACTCCCTGCGAATGATGAAAAAGAAGGCCCAGGCAGTCGATGAGTGGGTCACCCTGCAAATAGGAAACACCCTACATTTCTTGGTATCCACCCTCCTAGACTTATATACGACCTGACATGTTATACACCAGGTGGAGACTCTTATTAACCTATGGTAGGGTGATATCAAAAATTATCAAGCATGGAAGGTAGAGCTTGAGGAACTCCTTGGCATGGGAGAGGAAATGATTTCTGAATCTAGAATTCTGGGGGATAAATCATTTGATTTTGTGACGACCCAACACTCCAGACTTGACCTCACATTGGAGATAACCAAGCAACTAGTAGGGACTCTACAAGATAAATTCAATGTAGTAAAATATTCTTTCAATTTATACAAGACTTTTGTAGCAAAGACTTCTGGGTCTAACCCCCTCAGTACAGATACATGCACACCAGAGGATTTAGTTTTGGGCAGTTTTGATGAAATAATGAAGTCCTGGTATCAATCCCTGGAGGGGATAGATGGTGCCCAAATGAAAAATTTAACTTGTATGGTGCTTAGTGGTCATGACGTGGCAAAAATGGTCGATGAATTTAAGGAGAATGTCCCAGACCTGGGGGAAAAAATTGAAGTGGCTAAGTATCGAAGGGCCAGCCTAAAGGATATCGACGAAGATGGCATCTCCCACCTCCTCTAGGCTTTCAATGATAATAAACAACCTTGAGCTTTCTCTGGAGATGGGAGAAAACTCAAACATTGGTTATTCTTTATTCTTTTGGGAACGTAAGTTTCTAAATCTTGGAATCTCCGATCCCAAGTTTTATATTCTTTCAAGTGATCTGTGTCCTGGTCCCCGAGGCCGACCGGTCACTTTCAGGAGTGGTTTTCTGACAGAGTGATCTTCTCGAGGCACCATTCACAAGTACACCTAGTGCATTGGAGACAGGGTGCCGCATTTCCCATTTATGAGGCATGTACCCTCGATCCCTAGGGGATCTACTTTCTTCCTTCTCCTTTCTGGCTCTCTTCTCGAGGCTGATTCTTCTACTGTATATTCTTATCTCATTCTTCTGACATGACAGCCCTATTCTATCTTAAGATCTTTTGTAGCATGGCATAGGTAGTACCAACCTCTAGATATTGTATTTTATTGAAGCATGATGTAAAATAGGGTTAGGGTTAGAAGAGAATTGTATAAATAGCCAGACTGGCCCATTTCCAAGGGTTGGCAAAATTGATGATTTTGTTATCCACAGTAATTGAAAGGTGATTTCTCATTTTAGTTGCAGAGCTCAATGCTCCATTTGTTCTATTTTATTTAGTTAGATGCTCCCCTAGAGCCACCATTGTATCACGCACCAGTGCTCACTGGAAGAGATATTAATGAAGAAGGGAGAATTCTTTGCAATGATGTTGTTGGCATTCTTACTTCTGAGTTAATGGTATTTCATGTTTCATGTTTTTTATGTCTTCTACTCTGATATGCTAAATAGATCAACAACCTCTTTTCTCTTGCTACTGATAAAATACTAACTGATGGTTGTGTATTTCTTTGGTATTTAGTGTAGTATGTCAGAGTATTATTGATGTTCTAGATGTTTAAACATGACTATAGTTAGACGAAGTGTTTCTAACCGTGCAGGATCCTTTTCATTTTATTTGCTAAGTGTAGAATGCTAGGGGAAACCTGACCTTATTGAGTCTCCAGAGAAGACAAGTTGAAGAAACTAGCTATCCCCCTCAAAAATAGTCACTTCTCACAACCGAGCCCTACACCATCGTGACCCAACACCCAGGTGCTTAAAGGCCTGGGGAATCTAACTTCCCCGAATAACCTTTGTAGGCAGAGTTGGCCGGTACCTCTGGTGCCCAGTGACAACTTATGAATGTTGGCAAACCCGGTCAGCAAAACCCTATCAATAGAAACTGGCACTAGAAGGAGGGCATGAACTCATCCCCCTCCCAAGATTTTGATTTTACACCTCCTGAGGGTTCCCCAAGTTATAGTTTTAGGAGTCAAGCCTTCAACGAGATTGGGTCTTTCTCCCCAGCGAAATTTGAAAGAATCCTTAGGTCTGCCCTGAATCCTGAAAGGTTTGTCAAAATTGAGCCTCCTGTTTGAAATAAATGGACCACAAAAATCACACCAGCCACTATTGTCTAGGGGTCTAGCATACCTCAGAATACCCAAACTTCTTAGGCAATCCCGGGAACCAAAGGCCAAAATACCCAACATCTAGTTACCCCAATGGTTGCATATTTTGGAAACACTGGGTCCCCAGTGGGAAATTTTTCGGGTGCAATCAATGACTTGCCCTTTCACTCAGGGAAGATCTACCCACGATATGAGCACTTAGGCTCACAGACTGTAGAAGAGAATTTACAGGCATATAAGGATGCCATGAACCGACACCAGATCCAACATGAAGATGTTGTGCCTCAGATGTTTCCCTTGTCTTTAGGACAAGGTGAGCTGAACTGGTACCTTAACCTTCCTACCAACTCCATAAATAGCTAGCAGGACATGGAGGACGCATTTCTAGCTACCTTTCACGTACATGTGGATCCAGCCTGGGCCCATAGCCAGTTCATCTCAATCAGAAAGGAACCCAATGAACCCCTTGTAGCATTCAACCATCAGTTCTAGCGTGCCTTGAAGTAGTGCACGGGCCCTTTTATTCCATCCCCAGAAGTAACTATACAGACCTACCTTAATGCGATGGACCCTTTCGTTGGCACTCTCCTTTGGAGTACAACTGCTACGTGCGACTATGACACTTTGGTAAAAGTTTACAACCTAGCGTTGCAATTATCCTGGGGTCTTAACAAATCCCTGGGCAGGATTGGGTAGAGTACGCTCTTCAACATGATCCCTAGTGGAACTGTGTATGCCAGGGGGTATAACCCCAATCTAGCGATGGGTGCCCCCTCAATGGAAATGAATTCCCCACCACCCCTGATAGACTAGCAGGCCCAGTATGTTTACCCAACGCAGACCTAGGTGGTACCAGGTCTAGAAATTTTCCCTTGGAATGAGCCATAGTAGGCACAATAGTCTCAGACACAACGATCTGGAGTGCCCTTCTTTTAGTCATCCGCGACTGGGGGATTGCCGCCCTCGACTCCAGCTAATATTGTTGCCTTCTCGGGAAACCAACAACAACAACCATCACATTGTGACACCAACACTCAGTTGAACGCTGAGTTTGAATCCCTCTAGCAAATATTGTCTACCTTGACTGTGGACATGGGCCAGCTAAAGGTGGGGTCCTATGCGCCCCAGAATTCAAATCCCCAGAGGGGAAACATTTTCTCTAGCCAACGAAATAACAGTGTCGGGGGAAGAAATTTCAACAATGGGCCTAGGCCCAATCAACATTAATAGAATAATAACATGAGCACCGGAGGCCCACCTCCGAACCAAAATGCCAACCAAAATGGTGCTGGACCATCACATTTCACACCAGTTGTAGACTTCTAGCCCGTGACTAATTGGTGTAGATTACATGACACAGGTTCACACAATGAGGTAAATTGTGCCACATTAGAAAAGGTCATCATGATCTCCCAGCTAGACAGACAGCAGTCACATGATGCCACCCCTCTAGAGCCTCCTATCCAAGAGAAAAACCATAGTGCCTTCACCTGTGACACCATCTTCTTCGGAACTTCTGGGGAAGATGAAGAAGAATCCAAATTGCAGGGATTCTTTGATGAATCTATCCCTCCCTTCAAGGCCAATGCCTTTACAAACCCGCAGACTCCATATAATACTCAGAGTCAGGTTGGTAAAGGACCAACTTACATGCCCATGCCTCCTATCAAAGACACCCCTCCTCCCTGGAATAACACTAATGACTGACCCGCTCCTCCAAAGGGTCCTAGCTCTAACCAAGAAAAAGACCTAGCCAAGGGAAATCACCAATTCTCCGGAGGAAGATTCGACATTATAAAGGCATTAGAACAAACCACCACCTCCATGACCTTGATGGAGGTCTTACTGAACTATCCTGAGAAAAATAAATCTCTTCTAAAGCTCTTGGGGAACCTAGAAGCCGTCAGCCACCCACCCAAGACTATCTCGTTTGAAGATGCTAACACGACCGTCTTCTGGGGGAACAATGAAGATCCTCCCTTTCTACTAGGCTTGAATATCAAGGCAAAAATATACACAATTCCTTAGTAGACTCTAGAGCTTCAAGTAACATCATGCCCTTGTCCATTTGTCAGAAGCTCAGATTCTATCCCACCCCATCTAATGGTGCAGTGATCCAGCTGGATACGACTGCCGTAAAAATGGTGGGGGAATTGAAGAACATCTGGATATAGCTTATCCAGAACCCCAAGACAGCCAACATAATTGACATCCAAGTGATGGACATCCTAGGGACTTACAGAATGTTATTAAGTTGGAATTGGTCTAAGTCTTTGAATGGATACTTTTCAACTGACTTCACCCATTTATCGCTCCCCTGGGAAGGAGAATCAAATAAGATCTGGGTTGAAAGTGAACCCTAGATGAAATAGGCCCTTACCGAGGTTGGGAGGGTCAATGAGGTCTTCTTCTCTGAGACTTCCCTAGGGGTGTACTGACCCTTTGAAATCTTAATATTTGATTTCATCCCCGGGGAGGATCCCGTACTGCTACAGAGAGCCCAGGACCTAGAAGAAAAGATGAGAGTTGAGATTGACTCTCAAGGTACCACAGCAACCCTTTCTACAATCCTATCTGGCACTTGGTGCCGAGTATACTATCAGAAACATTCAGAGCTCGAGTGTGGACCCTGTCTTTTAGTCACTAACCGACACCTCAATACCTTCCAGAATAAAGAACATATACCCGATTCCCCAAAGCCCAGTGTTCCTATGGGATGTGCTCCTCTGGTGCCATCTCCCTAGGAATCCCAAATCCAAACACCTCTGTAGGTAAACTCTACCTCCACACCAATAGTTCAGGAGGGAGCTCCTCCTGAATCTCCCAATAGCAATCCAAAGGCTACTCCCCTTCCCACGCCCTAGATTACAAACAATGACTTATGGACCCTCAAGTTTGATGGGTCTCGATCCAAATAGGGCTACGGGGCTAGGGTAGAATTAATCAACCCGCAAGGTAAGTCCTTCCTCGCATCCTACAGACTGCATTTCAATTGTACAAACAATGTCACAGAGTACGAGGCTTTGGTCCTTGGACTCTTATTTGCATTAAGGAAAGGTGTCACCCACCTTCGGGCTCTGGGTGATTCAGATTTCATTGTTAAACAAGTCCGGAGTCAATACACATGTCACGATAAAAGGATGGCCACATACTGCAACCAGGCTTAGAGCCTTATTCAATATTTCAATGCCTTCGGCATTGACCTCATTCCCCGATGACGAAACTATGTCCCGGATGACTTCACTATTTCTACCAGCACACTTGAGCCAATGGCTGGCTCGCAACTCCAGAGATTTTTAGTTGAGATGGTCCCCACCCCATCCATTCTAGATAATTTCACCCACTTTCAAGTTTTTGAGGACGATCAACATATCCTGGCCTTCATGGCAAATGTTGGCATCTTTGAAAGCCAGATAGTGAAAGAATGAGACCATGATGATACTGGGCAGGGTGATGAAGATGATGGGATCATAGACCTACCTACTAACACCACATCAAAAGGGATGGTTGTACTAGAATGAATCTTCGACTCAGACCCTCAGGCCCGAGAGAAGGTGTCATCTTCCTCCGAGGGAGGGATATTTGAAAAGGTAAACTTCGGCCAGCCTGGTGAAGAAATGATGATCCACATTGGTACCTCCTATTCCCCCAAGGAGAAGGAGAAGATTCTCATGATTCTCTGAGAATATATCAACATAATTACATGGGGCTATAAAGACTTGAAAATATATGATACATCCATTATGACTCACACTATTCCCTTGAAACTTGATGTTAGGCCCTTTTGGCAAAAGCAAAGACCAGTCAACCCCCTGATTGAGCCTCTGATTCGTCAAGAGGTAGAAAAACTACTGTCAGCCAAGATAATCTTCCCAATCTGGCACACTACATGGGTTGCCAATCTAGTCCCTATGAGGAAAAAGAACGGTGAGATCTGCCTTTGCGTGGATTTTTAAAACTTGAACAAGGACTACAAGAAAGATAATCATCCTCTCCCATCGTTGGATGAGGTTTTGTAGATAGCGAATGGTTCCCAAATAATGTCCTTCTTGGATGGATACTCTAGATATAACTAAGTCATAGTTAAGTATGAATATAAAGAGAAAATAGCGTTTACCACTAAGTGGGGAACATTCGCATACAGGAGAATGCCCTTCAGTTTGATTAATGTAGGGGCTACATTTCAAAAGGCCATGGACATTGTGTTCAAGGGCCTTGTGAATCAGTGTATAATCATCTACATGGATGACTTGACCATCTTTTGCCGAGACAGGCATGACCATTCTGCCCATCTTGCTCAAATCTACAAGAGATGTCATTGGTATGGAATATCCCTCAACCCCAAGAAGTGCATATTTGGGGTCACCGAGGGGAAGTTGCTTGGGCATATCATCTTTGAGAAGGGCATATCCATAGACCCTAATATAGTCAAAGCATTGCTAAACTTACAAATGCCTGGCAGCAAGAAAGAGATGCGATCCTTCTTTAGAAAGATTAACTTCATCCAGTGGTTCATCACTGAATTCATAGAAATAGTCAAACCGCTCAATGAGATGATGAAGAAGGATACCAAGATTGAGTGGAGTCTTGAAGCAAAGTGGGCATTCACCCAGATTAAACAAACAATAATAGAAGCACCTTTCCTAGCTAGTCCACACTATTCCCTTCTATTTTACATTTACTCCTTTGCTTCGCCACATTCTACTGTGGCAGTGTTGACTCAAAAGGTTGAAGGGGAAGAATGACCAATAGCTTTCATGAGTTCCCCCTTCAAGAACATTGAAGTCTAATATTTATCACTAGAAAAACAGGCCTTTGCTCTAGTTTGCGCCATGAAGAAATTCTGGCATTATATTCTCCGGAGCAAGGTACATGCTATCATTCTGGACCAGGCTATCAAGTCTCTGTTGATGCAGAGAAAATTGGGCGAAAGGCAGGGGAAATGGATGGCCATCTTCCAGGAATATGACTTAGAAATGTAGCCCATGAAAATAGTTTGGGGCAAGGGACTAAGTCAAGCCATGGCAGAAGAGACTCCCCACATAGAATGTCAAACTTACACAGTGGAGTCTATCACCTAAGACCCATGGTATATCGATTTGGTGTATTTGTTACTAAATAATAAATGCCTGGAGGGATTACCTCCCCATAAATGCTGTGCCTTGTGAATGAAAAGTGCCCACTTCATGATCAAAAACTTCATGCTTTACCGCAGAAACTACGAGGGAGTGTACCTCTAGTGCATCGACAGAAACCAAGTTGTAAAGGTGATTAATGAATTCCATAGGTAGTTTAGAACTGGGCATGGCTTAGCTGATGCCACTACCTATCAGATCCTTTAGGCTGGATACTATTGGCCGTGTATATTCAAGGATGTTTACGCTCATGTTAGGAAATTCCATACTTGCCAAATTATGGTGCATCGTGAGTGTAACCCAGCTATGCCTTTACAACCTATCTTCGAGGCTAGGCCTTTCACCCAATGGGCATTTGACTTCATTAGGGAAATCTACCTAAACTCATCTGCCAACCACTGATACATTCTCACTGCTACTGATTATTGCACTTGATGGTTTGAGGCTATACCATGAAGAAACAACATGACAGACGTAGTTATCAAATTCCAAGAAGAAAATATCATCACAAGGTTTGGAATGCCCTTTACTTTAGTATGTGACAACGGTCTGGTGTTTTCTTCGACGCAGTTACTCAAATGGACCTACAATCAAAAGATCACTTTGAAATTTTCCAGCAACTATTATCCCTAGGGGAACGGCGTTGCTGAATCAATGAATAAAAATCTACTTGAAGTGATCAAACACCTGCTAGAATAGAATCCCCTAGATTGGCATCAAAATTTAAAATTTGCCCTCTGGGTGGATTACATTTGTGTCAAGGTCACCCTGGGAACATCCCCGTTCCATCTGGTTTATGGTCAGAGCCTTGTATTCCCAGTTAACTTACAGATCCCAGTTTTATAGTTTATGCAAGAATTTAGCAACAAGGAAAACATCGTGGAGATGCGGCTCCTAAATCTAATGCGAATGGAAGAATAGTGAGACGTAGCCCTTGAACATTTTGCGCGTCATCAAGCAGTGGTAAAATGATGGTTTGATAGGAGAGCCCAATACAAAGCTTTTCAGATTTTGGATCTGGTCCTATTGTGGGACAAGGCCCGGAAAAAGAAAGGAAAGCATATCAAGTTCCAACGGTTCTAGCTCGGACCGTACCTAATCTCAAAAATCTATGGGGCAAATACATACCGCCTTAACACTTTGATTGGTGAACCTATCTCATTGCCCGTTAATGGATAGTTTCTCAAGCACTACTTTGAATAGGGTAAGTTTGTCCAAAGTTGTATTATATGTAAAGCCCTCCGCTCATAAATATTTCTTTTGGGTGCCTCGCTGCAAGGTACCGTGTCTTGTAAATAGCCTTGTCAGCTACCCTCCAGGGCACTCCTCTTTTGGTGTTCATGTTTTCATTTTTTGGTTTTCTTCTGGGGTCCCAGCGTTCTATCCTGGCTTATAGGAATTGGAATGCTTCGCATAATCTCTGGTTTCTGGTATGATGTCTACGACATGGTTAAATTTAGAATCTATCTTTAGCATAGTGGAGCCGGCTCAGTCTTCAGGGTTGTTTTATAAGATGTGGCACATTTTGAACAATCTCCATCGGGTGCTATTTTTGGGAGTCTGGCAATTAGTGAACACAAATAACATAAGGAGAAAGTAAGTAGACATGCTGAGGGTAGATCGACTGTATTGGTTGGTCGACCCAGGTCTGAAACTTTAAGGAATTCTTTCTGAGTCTAGAGTTTTATCCCCTCTTTGAACATCTAAGTATAGGTGGACAGGTGAAAGAAGTACCGCCAGTGAAATTAGCTAAGCTTAAGTTTAATGGTGAAAAAAGTACCGCCTTCCCACCTAGAAAAAAATAAAATAATAAGAAAGTAAAGCAGGATGAAACTCTGGTCTCCAGGAGAAATGAGCAAATTGATGACTGGTTCGATGTAATTAGTGCCTCTTCTCTACTCCTCCCAATGGTCATCAGCTTGATTTCCTTCCAAAGCACAAATGACACCACTAATAAAAGGCTATGGAATGGATCCCATGTGGTTAGATTCTCTCAGATATGTTGCTCTTTTCCTGTTAGGTGCCTCAGAAAGTGGCTCGTTCCAGTTTTACTAACTAGAGATTCTATAGTTCTCAATTTTGCTAAGGCATTTGTCCCAGGTAGTTGCTATTTGTTATGCCCTGCATCCCTGTCCCTATATTTTGTGTGCAAAATGTTGGGTCCCCCTTTTTTTTTGGTTTGTTTTATTCTTGTTTGTGGCTCTTCCCTTGTCTCTCCTTTTGTTTTCTTTCTCTAGGGTTTTCCTCCCCGTCATTGTGTTTTGTTTGGTTAGTTTCTTGTCTCTGGGACTCTAGTCCCGGAGGTTGTTTTTTTTCGGGAACCGGACTCCGGACTCTAGGATTCTTCGCCATGATGTTCTTAAGGTGATCATCGTGGGGAATCCCCAGGCTTAGTGTCCAGAGGTTTGCTTGTCTGGAGATTTTCCGGAAGGAGAAGAATCACCTTTTTTTTACCACGGGTATAAATAGAAGTTATCTGTCACTTTCACATTTACCATGATTAAAACACTCGAGCACTCAGAGCAATTTAGAGCGATTACAGAGCGATTTGCAAAAAATTAATGATGATCAGTGCTAGACCCTTCCATCCTTTTCAGGTGATTATGAGTGCTTTGTGGTGGTGGGTTGTGATCGTTTGGCAGTTGTAGCTGTTGCAGAGCTCCCATGGTAACTTTCTCCTTTCCTCCACCTTTCAGCATTCTCAGGTTGGTGTCTCTGTTCCCATCATTTTTGTTTTCTTTCCATTTTTCTAGTGTTTCTTCTGTCTTATTTTCATTTGTTGTCTTTCAGTTCTATTTTCCTTTTTTTGGTTTTGCCGCTTGTTGGTGGGTCGGCTCTACTAGAGGGTTGTCCACCCTCTACACAGAAGTGGTGGGTTTGTAGATAATGTAGAAAGTTGTATATAGCTCTGTGTCTTGCCTGGTTTCCCGTGAATGTCATTCCATGGTGTATATATGTAGCTTTGTGTGTGTTTGTTGTATATCCCTCTATTTTCATATATATATCCCTCAACTTTCATATATATCCTTCCAAGTAGCTTAACCAGGAGGTCAAGTTGCCTGTGTTGCTAGTTTTTCTGCCCATAAATTCATTTCGGGGTACAAAACTACCTATTTGAAACTTGACTCTCGGTTAATTTCAAATAGGTAGTTTTCTCTCTCCTCTGTAAAACTAGCTAGACCCTCATTTATGTCCCATATGTGTAATCAATTCCATCTAAGTGGCCTTCACTTTTCACGCATTTGGACAGTTGGCTCCGCCGTCATCGCCATAACTCCTATTTAATACCTATGCATGTGGTGCTCACGTGGGCTTGATGGTTTGCATTATTACACGTCCTCACCAATGGCTACTTCTCTAGGCTCTGGGTCTCCTACCATCACCCATCCCATGTCTTTACCAAGTGTGATAAAATTCCTAGACCCAGATGTTTAGTCAATCTTAAGTTTATGTAATGCATGTGCTTTTCGAGTTTTCTCTAAATGAAACTAACTTTTCAGAAAAAAGGAACGTCGTGGTGGTAAGATCTCCGGAGCCTAGAGTATTTATTTCTTAATACATTCTGACAATTGCTTTGCATTGTAAGTTTCCAGAGTTCACTTCCCAAACATGTCTGAAGCCTCTACATCCTCTCCACCCGAAAGTCCAGAGCTACCTTCTGCAATGGCTACCAAGGCGGCAGTAAAATCTAAAATAGAAAAGGCCCTGGAGAAAATTCCCCTAACCATGAAGTTCATGCAATACATTGTTATTATGATCTCAAAGATTGAGTCCAAAGTTAAGCTTATTACCGACACCAGCGTCGGGACATGGCCAGAAATGCAAGCCTTAGTGAAAATAATGTACATCCAGCGATAGGCTAGAGATCAGCTGGCTATCAATGTTGGGGACTCTAGAATCCTTAAGGTGGCTTGTTTTCCATGCTTTGTACAATCTCTAAATCTTATCATATTACAACTCTTCTGTCTAGGCTGTTATGCTAGCAGCTGTAGAACCAACTGGGTACCCTATTCTTTTGGTATCCCTCGACCCTGACACATTCCAGGTGGGTCTTGGGATCCGTCAATTTGCCAAGGCTTCTATGGTTACAAGGTTAGATGCCTTAACCCAATTCACACAATTGGAGGATGTCGCCAAGGTATACATGAACACTCACTAGCTCAAGGTTCCAAAGAGGGACCCTAAGAGGATGAAGATAGAAATTCTCTAGTCCAAGTTCAAAGAGAGCATTCAAATGGGAATGATAGCATTGGCCTAGGTCTTTGGACAACCCTCTGCCCAAGAATTCGCTAAATAGATGTATTACTTCCTCCTCAGCATCTCCACCAAGGGAGGATACTTCCACTGGGCAGCCATAATTTCCAACCACGTCGACTCCCAGTTCCTTCAACTGAACAGGAAGAAGAAATTTTACATGACTTCCTATGTTTTTTGGGCCCTAGTGTAGTAGAGGCCCATGCCTAGGGACTACTTAAAGACGGCATGCTCAGGATTGGCCTGGGACAAAAGGCACCATGGGACCATTTCCCACAGGTTCAATGGGAGGCTAGCTTCCCCAGTTTTTGTTAGGTAAATGATGCGTTCATTTACTATCACCTGCTCACACCCACCCGAGATGTAGGATACCACCTATCCTCAAAGGTGATGCACTTAATCTAGAGTTATGGATACTACTACATCCAGTTCCAATAGCACACTTATATTAGGGTTGCCGGCTTCTCCGAGATACCCTACTTGTTGCCCAAACACTGTAGGGACAAGATCGTACTCTTGGAATACTGCAAGAAAATAATGGAGGTGCATGCACTCTTTGCCTTGAAGAAGATACTCAATATTTCATTCCCTATCACCTGTGGGAACTACTCATGCAGCCTAGCCACCGCGAAAGAGGTGGATAACAAATTAAAAAGCTATAACTTGGAAGAGTTTTACCTGGCATGAAAAAAATTTGATCCGTACAGTAAGATTGCAGTAGCACTTCCTCGGGCCTTCGAGCCCCATCACATCCATATGGAGGATTTCTGGGTAGATTGCCAAGATGACATGGAGGTGTAGAGACATCACTATGTCAGGATGATGACAGGTATGATGCAAAAGTTAAAGCTCCAGAGGTTCCTTGAGGACTTCTCAGACGCCGCCCCCACTATCGATCCCCAGTACAAGGAAAAGGGGATTGATACAATGACGCTCCCACCAGTAAATTGGGATGCCCAAGAAGGGCCTACAATTAAGGAATTCACTCAAGAGGTGGTCATGTGAAGTCATGCCTACTTCAAGAAGGTGTGCCCCGGAAGTACCCGCCGAGCAGCCCAGCTGGCACCAAAATTAACTTCGGGGGCCGAGACTTCTTCGCAGAGAGTAGATAAAGGAAAAGAGATAGATATGACCCCTCCTGTGTAAGAAGTCCCCATAAAGGAGAAAATAAAGTAGTCAGTGGTAGCCTCCCAATAGAGGAGGGAGAAATTAATCACACGGCTGGCGACTCCAGTACTAATGGCCGAGCCAATTTGTCCCTCTTCATCCCCATCGCTAGCAGCCTTAATGGTGAAGGTAACAGGGGTGGATCCCATAGAAGCAACAACATTAAGGGATGCGGGCCCATCTTTGGTTACCCAAAGAAAGAAAAGGCTTAACAAAAAGCCTAAGGCAGAGCCAGGATTGGGAACGTCCCAGACCCAACAAGTAGAAATTGTTTCTTCCAGTTCCTTGGAGCCGAAAAAGGAAAGAGAGCCTGCCGAAGTCCTGTCTAGTCCCCCTGTGTAGGAAGAATTTGATGATGTCTTTGCAATCGACGAGTTCAAAAACCTATAGGGGGACAATAGAAAAATGGAGATAGAAGTACCAACTGTAGAACAAGAGGCTACAGAATAAGAGCCTGCACAGGAGTAGGAGGAACAGATAAAGGAAAAGGAACCAGAGCTGAAGATTGCCTCTGAGGCTCTGAAAATGCAGAGTCCAGGGGTGGACCAACAAAGGCAGGGTGATCAAATGACATATACTAGGGGAACTGGACCTTTGGGAATAACCATAACCCTAGCCGCCACATTCCAAGCACCACTCCCGAGAGCAACCTTTAGGTAGGTAATTACTGTGGCCCAAAATTTAAATCTCAGCCAAGTACCTCCCCTACTGCCAAAGGATATGCCAATAGAAGAAGATGCCCCAACGGTAGAGGTTGAGAAAGAAGAAGAGCAACATGAAGAGGAAATCCCTAAGGAAGCTGACCAAAGTCCAGACAGAGAAATCAAAATAGAGGACAAGGCTAAGGAGATGGATTTTGCTGAGGAAGACATCACTGACAAAGAAGATATAGGGAAAGGGACAAATGAGGTCCACACCACTAAGGAGTAGCAGCCACAGGACACTAGGGAGGAACCAAGAGAATAGACTCTGGCAGAAAAGCCACCCCTGCAACCTCAGTGGTTAGTGGAGAGAAAACAAAGAAAAGATCTGTCCACTCCTGTAACTCCTCTCTCCCTGGCTGAAATGATGGCTCAGGTCTAGGCCCCACCAAAGGCCAAGAAAGCCCAGACGGTTTGTACTCTTCAAACTAGGCCGGGTGGAGAAACAATTTCCATTGTGGTGACACCTCCCCCAGGCGTCGATGAAGCAACCGTAGAACCTGGAGATTATAGTGTTGTAGAGGTATCACTGGGTAAAAGGGGAAAATAGGGTGAGGTGGATTTGTTGAAGGAGGCAGCTAGGGCAGTAGAGGCCTATTATGAGAAGGAAGCCTAAAGGCTCAAAATAGAAAAGGTGAAAAACACAAACCTTATGGGGTTGCTTACTGAGCTGGCTCAACCTATTAATGCCGCTCCTCTAGAGGCTTCCACCTCTGAAGATTTACCGTAGAGTGACATAGACTCCCTGTAAATGATGAAAAAGAAGTCCCAAGTAGTCGATGAGTGGGTCGCCCTGCAAACAGGAAACACCTAGCATCTCTTGGTATCCACCCTCCCAGACTTATATACGGCCTGGCATGTTATACACTAGGCAGAGACTCTTATTGACCTATGGGAGGGTGATATCAAAAATTATCAAGCATGGAAGGTAGAGCTTGAGGAACTCCTTGGCCTAGAAGAGGAAATGATTTCTAAATCTAAAATTATGGGGGATGAATCATTTGATTTTGTGAGGACCCAACACTCCAGACTTGACCTCACATTGGAGGTAACCAAGCAACTGGTACAGACTCTACAAGATAAAGTCAGTGTACTAAAATATTCTTTCAATTTATACAAGTCTTTTGTAGAAAATACTTCTAGGGTTGACCCCCTTAGTACATATACATGCACACCAGAGGATTTAGTTTTGGGGAGTTTTGATGAAATAATGAAGTCCCGGTATCAATCCCCAGAGGGGATAGATGGTGCCCAAATGACAAAGTTAACTCATATGGTGCTTAGTGGTCACGATGCAGCAAAAATGGCTGATGAATTTAAGGAGAATGTCCCAGACCTGGGGGAACAAATTGAAGTGGCTAAGTATCAAAGGGCCAGCCTAAAGGATATCGATGAAGATGGCATCTCCCACCTCCTCTAGGCTTTCAATGATAATAAACAACCTTGAGCTTCTCCGGAGGCCAGAGAAAATTGGGTATTCTTTATTCTTTTGGGAACATAAGTTCCCAGATCCCGAAGTCTCATATCTCAAATTTTTTATTCTTTCAAGTGATCCATGTCCCGGTCCCCGAGGCCAACCGGTCACTTTCAGGAGCGGTTAATAAAGGCTGTCAGAAGGTAGTTGGCAGCATCAAAGGGGCGTCGACTCAACAGTTGGTTTTTTGATAGAGTGGTCTTCTTGAGGTGCCATTCAGAGGTACACCTAGTGCATTGGAGATAGGGTGCCACATTTCCCATTTATGAGGCATGTAGCCTCGATCCCCGGGGGACTTACTTTCTTCCTTCTCCTTTTTGGCTCTCTTCTCAAGGCCGATTCTTCTACTATATATTCTTGTCTCATTCTTCTGACATGACAGGCCTATTCCATCTCAAGGTCTTTTGTAAGGTGGCGCAGGTAGTACCAGCCCCTAGATATTGTATTTTATTAAAGCATGATGTAAAATAGGGTTAGGGTTAGAAGAGAATTGTATAAATAGCTAGACCGGCCCATTTCCAAGGGTTGACAAAATTGATGATTTTGTTGTCCACAGTAATTGAAAGGTGATTTCTTATTTTATTTGCAGAGCTCAATGCTCTGTTTATTCTATTTTCTTTAGTTAGATGCTCCCCTGGAGCCACCATTGTATCACGCACTAGTGCTTGCTGGAAAAGACATTAATGAAGAAAAGAGAATTCTTTGCAATGATGTTGTTGGCATTCCTGCTTCTGAGTTAATGGTATTTCATGTTTCATTTTCTTTATGTCTTCTACTCTAATATGTTAAATAGATCAATGACCTCTTTTCCCTCGCTAATGATAAAATACTAGCTGATGGTTGTGTATTTCTTTGGTATTTAGTGTAGTATGTCAGAGTATTATTGATGTTCTAGACGTTTAAACATGACTATAGTTAGATGAAGTGTTTCTAACCCTGCAGGATCCTTTTCATTTTATTTGCTAAGTGTAGAATGCTAGGGTAAACCTTACCTTATTGAGTCTCTAGAGAAGATGAGTTGAAGAAACCAGCTATCCCCCTCGAAAATAGTCACTTCTCCCAACTGAGCCCCGCACTGGCGTGACCCGATACCCAGGTGCTTGAAGGCCCAGAGAATCTAACTTACCTAGATAACATTTGCAGGCAGAGTTGGCCAGTACCTTTGGTGACCAGTGACAACTTATGACTGTTGGCAGACTCGGTCAGCTAGACCCCGTCAACAGAGGTGTCGCCACAATGGCAACTATTTCTCTACCCGGCCCGGTTTGAAGAGTATGAACCGTCTAGGATTTCTTGGCCTTTGGTGGGGCCTAGACCTAAGCCATCATTTCGGTGAGGGAGAGAGGAGTTCCAGGAGTGGATAGAGCCTTTCTTTTCCTACTCTCTACTAACCACTAAGGCGATAGGGGTGGCTTATTTTCCAGAGTCTGTTCCCTTGGTTCTTCCCTGATATTCTGAGGCTGCTCCTCCTCAGTGGTGTGGGCCTCATCTGTCCCTTTTCTTGTGTCTTCTTCTTTATTAGTAATATCCTCCCTAGCAACATCCATCTCCTCAGCCTTGTCCTCTATATCTATTGCTTTGTCTAGACTTATGTTGGCTTCTTCAGGGATTTTCTCTTTGTGTTGCTCTTTTTGTTGCTCGACATCTACTACCAGGGCTTCTTCTTCTGTCAACACATCCTTTGGCAATAGTGGAGGTAGTGGGCCAAGATTCAAAGTCTAGGCCATAGTAATTACTTACCCAAAGGTCACTCCTGGGAGTGGATCTTGGAACATGGTGGTTGGGATTACGGTTATTCCCGTAGGTCCGGTTCCCCCAGCAGATGTTGTTTGTTCATTCTTCCTTTGTTGGTCCACCCCCAAATTTTGCATCTCCAGAACCTCAGAGGCAATCTCTGGCTCTGCCTCCCTTTCCTCTATCTGTTCTTCATGCTTCTGTGCAGGCTCTCGCTCTGCAGCTTCCTATTCTATAGCTATGACTTCTACCTCTGTTTGTCTAGCATCCCCCTGTATGTTCCCGAACTCATCGGTTGCAAAGACATCATCAAATTCCTCATTTGAAGGAGGACTGGCTTGGACCTCAGAAGGCTCTATTTCTCTTTCTAGCTCTAGGGAACTAGAAGAGAGGATCTCTACTTGTGGGGCCTGGGTGTACCCAACCCCAGCTTTGCCTAAGGATTTTGGTTAAGCCTCTTATTTCTTTGGGTAACTAAGGGTGGCCCCGCATCCCTTATCACTACTTATTCTATTGGATCCACCTCCATCACCTTTACCATTAAGGCTGCTAATGATGGGGAGGAGGGGGATGAATTGGCCTGGCCACAAGTACTAGAGTGGCCAGCTGTATGATTAACTTCTCCCTTATTTGTTGGGAGGCTACTATTGATTGCTTTATTTATTCCTTTATGGGGACTTCTTGCATAGGAGGGGTTGTATCTATTCTTTTTCCTTTATCCACTCCCTGCAAAGATGTTTCAGCCCCTAGAGTTAATTTTGGTACTGGCTGGGCTGCTCGGTGGGTACTTCTAGGGTACACCCTCTTGAAGTAGGCATGACTTCACTCAACCACCTCTCAGGTGAAGTCCTCAATTGTAGGCCCTTCTTGGGCATCCCAATTTACCGGTGGGAGGGTCATTGTATCGATCTCCTTTGCTTTGTATTGGGGATCAATCGTGGGTCCGGCGTCTGAGAAGTCCTCTGAGAACCTTCGGAGCTTCAACATTTCCATCATGCTTGCCATCATCCTAACATAGTGCCAACTTTGCACCTCCATGTTGTCTTGGCAATCTTCCCGAAAATCCTCCATATGGTAGTGATGGGGCTCTAAAGCTCAGGGAAGTGCCGCTGCAATCTTGCCATGTAGATCAAAAATTTTCTGCACCAAGTAGAATTCTTCCAAGTTGTAGCTTTTAAGCTTGTTATCTGCCTCTTTCATGGTGGCCAGGCTGCATGAGTAGTTCCCACAGGTGATTGGGAATGGAATATTGGTTACCTTCTTTAAGGCAAAGAGTGCATGTAACTCCATTATCTATCTGCAGTATTCCAAGAGAATGATCTTGTCCCCACAGTATTTGGGCAACAAGTAGGGTCTCTCGAAGAACTTGGTGACCCTAATATAAGTGTGCTATTGGAATTGGATGTAATAATGTCCAAAACTCTAGACCAAATTCATCACCTCTATGGATAGGTAGTATCTTTCATCCCGGGTGGGTGTGAGTAGGTGATAGTAAACAAATGCATCATTTACTCAGCAAAAAATTAGGAATCTAGCCTCCCATTGAACCTGCAGGAAATGGTCCCACGGTGCCTTTTATCCTGGCCAATCCTGAGCATGTCATTTGTAAGTATCCCATGGGCATGGGGCCTCTGCTGTGCCAGGGCCCAGAAAATATAAGAAGTCATGTAAAATTTCTTTTTCCTAGCTAGTTGGAGGAACTAGCAGTCGACATGGTTTAAAATTATAACTTCCCAGTCGAAGTATCCTCCCTTAGTGGAGATGCCAAGGAGGAAGTAATACATCCATTTAGCAAATTCCTAGGTAGAGGGCTGCCTAAAGACCCAGGCTAATGCTATCATTCCCATCTGAATGCTCTCTTTGAACTTGGACCTGGGAATTTCTATCTTCATCCTCTTAGGGTCCCTCTTCGGGACCTTGAGCCAGTGAACATTCATGTATATCCGGGCTGCCTCCTCCAATTGCGTGAATTGGGCCAAGACATCTGCCCTCGTAACCATAGAAGGCTTTTCAAATTGAGGGATCCCTAGACCTGCCTAGAATGTGTCAGGGTTGAGGGATACCAGAGGAGTAGGGTACCCGATGGGTTCTGCGGCTACGAGCATAATAGCCCAAATGGAAGAGTTGTAATTGGTGGCCATCATCAGGATAAGCTCTAGAGATTGTACAGAGCATGGGAAACAAGCTACCTTAAGGATCCCAGAGTCCCTGACATTGACGACTGGCTGATCTCTAGCCTGTCAGTGGATGTACATCATTTTCACTAAGGCCTGGATTTCTGGCCATGTCCTGACACTGGTGTCGGTAATGAGTTTAACCTTGGACTCAATCTTTGAGCCTATGATAACACTATCCTACACAAACTTCATGGTTAGGGGCAACTTCTCCAAGGCCCTTTTGATTTTGGATTTAACAGTCGCTCTGGTAGCCATCGTGGAAGGTAGCTCTGGACTTCTGGGTGGAGAAGATGCAGATGCTTCAGACATGTTTGGAAGCATACTCCAGAAACCTGCAAGGCAAAGAGACCATTAGAATGAATTAACAAATAAATACTCTAGGGTCTGGAGATCTTACCATCGTGATGCCTATTTTTCCTGAAAAGTTAGTTTCATTCAAAAAAAATTGAAAAGCACACGCATTACATGAACTTAATATTTTGACTGAACATCTAGGTCTGAGAATTTTATCGCACTTGGTAAGGACACAAGATGGATGATGGTAGGAGACCTGGAGCCCATAAAAGTAACTGTTGGTGAGGATGTGCAAAAAAAGGCAAGTCGTCAGGCCCACGTGGGTGCCATGTGTATAGGTAATAAATAGGAGTTATGGCAATGATGGTGGAGCCAACTATCTGAACACATGAAAAGTGAATGCCACTTGGATGGATTTAAATGTGTGCATGGGACATAAATGAGGGCCAGGCTAGTTTCATAGAGGAGAGAAAAAATTGCCTATTTGAAACTGGCTGAGAGCCGAGTTTCAAACAAGTGTTATTCTACTCTGAAACGAGTTTATGGGCAGAAAACTAGCAACACAGGAAACTCAACCATCTTGCTAAGCTATCCGAAAGGATATACATAAGATATACATGAAGAGCTAAGGGATAACATAGGGAATCAAAGGATACACAACAAATATACACTAGAATTTACACATATACACCGTGGAATGACATCTGCGAGAAACCAGGCCAAGCACAAAATATATACAGCTTTCTACATTATGTACAAGCCAACCACACCTGCGCAGAGGGTGGATAACCCTCTGGCAGAGTCGACCCCCCAACGGGTGGTGAAACCAAAAAGAGAAGATGAACAAAATTGAAAGACAACAAAAATAGAGAGGGAACACACTAGACAAATGAAAAATTGATGGGAAAAGAGACACCAACCTAAGAGTGCTGAAAGGAGGAGGAAAGAAGTCACTGTGGAAGCTCTGCAATAGCTACAGCTGCCAAATGATCACAACTCACCACTACAAAGCACTCATAATCTCCTGAAAAGGATGGAAGTATTTAGCACTGATTATCGTTAACTCTCTGCAAATCGCTCTGAAATCGCTCTAAGTGCGTGAGTGTTTTAATCACGGTAAATGTGAAAATGATAGATAACTTCTATTTATATCCACGGTAAAAAGGCAATCCACCTTCTTCCAGAAATCTCCAAATAGACAAACCTCTGGACCCCGAGCCTAGGGATTCCCCATGATGATCACCTTAAGAACATCGTGGCAAAGAATCCTGGAGTCTGGAGTCTGGATCCCAACAAAGAACAACCTCCCGGACCGAGGTCTCGGAGATGAGAAACCAACCAAACAAAACATAACAGCAGGGAAGAAAACCCCAAAGAAAGGAAACAAAAGGGGAAGGATGAGGAAAGAACCATAAGAAAAAGCAACAAAATAAAAAGGAAAAGAGAAAAAAAAGGGGACCCAACATTTTTCACACAAAATATATGGACGGGGATGCAGGGCATAACATTATGGTTTATCAATCTCTCCATTTTGAATTGATGGAAACATAGTACATTATTACTAATACAATATGAAATATATCATTTCTAGTTCATTAATCTACCAAACTTATTGTTCTATAATCAATACAAATGTATGGCTCTCGGTAAGCCCTTCTAGCTTAGATTTGTTTCTTGTAGAGTACTCTCTTCAATCTTCATTCCCTTCACTAGACAGATATAACAGCTTTTGATTCTGTCTCTCCCTTTAATGTAGAATATCTTCTTTGATGTTGTCTTTCCCTTTGACTTTTCCTCTCCTTGATCATCTCTTTTTTCTTTTGATAGCATTAGATATACTCTCTCCCTTAAGTCATCTCTCCCTTAGGATACTTCTCTCCCTTTTGATAGTCATGATAGATATTTCATATGGATATATTCTCTCCCTTATAGGTTACATATCTCCCTTTGACAACAATGCAAAAGTATATCCTCCCCATCTTTTTTTAATATACTCCTTTAATTTCCCTATCCATCAGAAATACAATGACTATGGTGTTTAGTGCAGATATGTACCTTATTGTGTAATTATGTATCTTTGCATTCCATCTCTTTGCTTGCATCAACATGAATGATCTTATTATTGTGTGTAGGCTGATGCAGCCTCCTAGTCATCTTACTGAGCAATAGATAAGAGTCATACCCCTAGTCTCTTTCTCAGGTACTCAAATGTATCTTTAGGCAATGGCTTTATGAATATGTCAGTTAATTTTTCCTTGGATTAAACATATTTTAGTATCGCCTCTTTCTCTTGCACTTGTTCTCTTAAGTAATGATACTTGATAGAAATATACTTTGTCTTAGCATGCATGAATGGATTTTTTAATATGTTTATTGCACTAGTATTATCACAATAGATAATCACTGGTTCAAAAGAATTTATATTCATACCTTCCAGTAATTGTTTGATCCATGCAATTCTAGAGAAGTTTACAATAGTAGCCACATATTCTACTTCTGTAGAAGATTGTGAGATGCATCCTTGCTTCTTACTTATCCATGTGATGAGTCTGTCACCCATAAACAATGCTCCTCCAATTTTACTTTTTCTATCATCTAAGTTTCCATCCCAATCAACATATGCATAGACTTGAAGCTCAAATTTTCCTTCTCTTTTATACCATAAGCCATAGCCTTCGGTATTCTTTACATATCTTAGAATTATCTTGATAGTAGTCATGTGTGATTATTTGGGATTAGCAGAGAATCTTGCAACTATTCCAAATGCATGTTCTATATCTAATCTAGTATGAACAACATACATGAGTTTGCCAATCATAGACCTATATAGGGTATTATTTACCTCATTTAACTTATCATCATTGGCCAGCTCACATCTGGTTGCCATAGGTGTTCCAACTAGCTTGGAATCTTCTATCTTGAATATCTTCAGCACTTCCTTGATGTATTTGGATTGTGTGATATATATGCTTGCATCTTGTTGAAGAACCTGTAGACCAAGAAACAATTTTATTTTCCCAAACATTGACATCTCAAACTCTTTTCTCATTTCATTAGAAAAATATTTACATAGCATATCATTACCCCCAAATATGAGATCATCAACAAATATTTCATCAATCAGAATATTATCATCAGTATCTTGTTTTAAATATAGATTTCTATTTTCACTTGTTCTTACAAATCCAATTCTTATGAGATAGGAGTGAAGTCTTTCATACCTTGCTCTAGGTGCTTGCTTCAATCCATAAAATACTTTGTGTAGTCTAAAAACCATGTTTCTCTTGTTAGGATCAACAAACCCTTCTAGTTGTTCAATAAATACCTCTTCTTCTAGTATTCCATTTAGGAATGTAGTTTTGACATCCATTTGGTATACCTTGAATCCTTTGAATGTAGCATAAGCAAGTAAAGTTCTTACTCATTATATTCTAACAACGGGTGCAAAGGTTTCTCCATAGTCAATACCTTATTCTTGTGCATAACCCTTGCATACTAACCTTTCTTTGTTCCTTGTGACTTCTCCATTTTCATTCAGCTTGTTTCTGAATATCCATTTGGTACCGATGACATTCTTGTCATTTGGTCTAGGTAATAATGTCCATGTTCTATTCTTCTCAATCTATTATACTTCCTTTTTCATAGCACTGACCCATTCTTCATTTTTAAGTGCAGTATTAATAGATTTAGGCTCAAAATCACAAATTAAACCTCTAGTGTTTAGTGATCTACTTCTTTTTCTCATTCTAGCCTTCTTGCCTCCTATGATCTAGTTCTATGGATGGTGTCTTCTGACATACTTGGAGAGTATAGGTTCAACTCTTTTTTCATCATTTTGATCATCATCTTGACCTTCATTCTGATTTCCATCTCTCAGAACATCATTTTGAGCAATTTTCTAAATTTTGGTATTTGCAGCCTGATGCTCGAGTGCATTGTTATGTTGCTTGGGAATGATATACTGTTGCTCAGGAAGATTTTCAGGTTCTTCATTGTAGGAAAACCTATTCTAGTCTTCTAGTTTTTTTCTTCTTTCCTCATCATTTTTCTCTACATATTCATCTATTCTGACATTTGTACTTTCAATTATTTTGTTAGAGGACTTGTTAAGACATTTATAAGCCTTGATTTTGGTGGAATACCCTAGAAAGATTCCTTTTTCACTTTCAGAGTCAAGCTTTCCATTTCTATCATCTTTCAAAATATATCATTGACTTCCCAAAATTTTGAAGTAACTTACATTGGGTGTGTATCCATACCATAGCTCATAGGGTGTCCGTTTAGTGTCTTTCTTTAATTAAACTATGTTTAATGGGTAAAAGCACAAAGTTGTGTCACATTTCAGGACCACTTATCAACATGCCTTTCTTATTCGTCTGAATCATCCTTCATGGAAACAAATACCATCTCAATATATTAATCAGATTTGGTGTCAGTATCTCCAGCTCCATTCTCAGCTAGGTAATAAGATTTCTTCCCTTTTTCCTTGTAGTCTTGGGTATCTCTTCTGTCAGATTTTTGGTTTCTTCGGTAATCTCTGTTATCACTTCTGTCAAAATTATTTTCATATGATCTGTCACTGTTTCTATTTTCTTTTCTTTTGTTAGGAAATCTAGCAAAAAAGTGTCCAATCTCTTTACAATTAAAACATACAAGTGGTAATTTACCTTTATATCTGCCTTTGCCCCTCTGTAATTTTTTGGCCATTAGTGCTTCAATCTCATCAAGTTCTTGGTCATCACTATCACTTTCACTATAATTCCTAATAGTGTGTTTATGACTTGACTTACATATTTTCAAATAAGATTTGAATGCAGGCTCAATAGATGGTAAGACACTGTTGTCAAAGTTATTCATCTCAAATGAAATAAGTCTACCAACCAAACTATCTAGAGTGACATTGTTGTTTTCTATTGCTCTCATTTCTTGTATAGAAGATACTCTAATAGTTGATTACATGTAACTGATTGAATGTTTAATAATGTTAAGTTGAAGATAATGCAAGGCATTAAATCAGTTAATGGTTTGTATTGTCATTGATGTCAACTTGATATCATTTGTACGGTCATGTACATAATGCCAAAGACTTCAGAGAATCAATGGAACCAAGGTTATGCTTTCAGAAATACATAAAATTCATGTATTCACTAAGTGACAAACAACACCGACGGAGTGTACACCATCAGTAAAGGCAAAGAATAAAAGTCACAGTGATACCCGACAAGCAAAAGACAGTGTTGCCTGACAAAGCAAAACCACAAGATGCCCGACAAGCTAAAAATAGTGTTGCTTGAAAGATGAAGATCCCAAAGCTAACTAGAGTCACACTGACGGAACTATCAGTTGTCATCAATGACTAACTGCAGAGTTAACTGATAGAATAGAGAGTTCATAAAATGACAAAATATCTAGCTGGCAAGAGCTAAAGACGGACTTAACTGGTTGTTTTCTTTGTTTTATTCAACCAGAGATAAGTGATAGATTTAAAGATGATTTCTATATTTGGCAAGAAGATAATTGTGAGACAAATAAGGAGTTATGCTTTAAATCTAATTGGCTAGATTATTTATCACGTCAAGAATCAAAAATCAAGAAATAGTGAATATCATGTCTATATAAGAGATGAGCTTAATTCATTTCTGTATGCATGAGAGGAGAGAGTGCATGAAAAGGGATTAAGGGGAGTGAATAGAAAGAGGATACTAAAGAGAAATTGATGAAGAATAACTTCATACAGTTCTAATCAATCAAGTTGAAGGAGAGCTAAGAAATTCTGCAAACACCAAAAAATAGTGAACACAGCATCACAGAGCAGAAAATGTGGAACACAAAGAATTGAATTGATACATTGATTAGAGAGGTAATGTACTTAAATAGATTTGAAAATCTATAATTCAAAGTTGCATCATGAACAAGTCATAGTGTTTTAGTTTAATCATTGAAGCATTAAGTCTCTTAACAGAGTAGGACTTAATAGTCTTCTACATATTAAGGTACATCCCAAGGAGTGCCAAAAAGGTTGATTCATGAAAGTAGCATTGGACTTGCCCGATACCTATTGACAGTCTAAGAAGGAGGCTAATTCAAGGATGGTAGCAATAGATGCCCAATA
>MU223371.1:776223-808830 GCA_018584345.1 Thuja plicata | reverse complement strand
CATGAAAGTAGCATTGGACTTGCCCGATACCTATTGACAGTCTAAGAAGGAGGCTAATTCAAGGATGGTAGCAATAGATGCCCAATACTAAGTGACAACCTCTATGTATAAAATCCTCTAACAAGGTTGCATTTAACAGTGTGTTTGTAACCTTTAACAGGGTTGGCTCCTAACAGGGCTCACTTTAGAAGAGTAAAAATTTGGGGTACTGGTCCCAGTGGTTTTTACCTTAACAAGGTTTCCATGTTAAAATACATGTGTTATGTGTGTATGGTTTATTACTTTACTATTTTACATTTCACATATGCATTTCTAGATTGATTGGTATACTCTTCTTATTTACTAAGTTTCGGTAAATATTTTTACTGCTTATCAGTAATCAAGGAGAATAAAGATAAACAAGGAAACCCAATAGATAGTTAATCATTATAAAGTATTTCATGGCATGCATCTTGTAGGGACATAATAATTTGAGGTTTCTAGATTGGTGGTTAAGTTTTAAGGATAAAATTTTGAGTCCACTGATTCACCCCCCCTCTCAGTTATTACTAACAATAGCATATCCAGGTAATAAGGTTCTTAGGATTTTACTTACCAATATTTCTTCTTCAAGTATACCTCCAAATCCTCAGATAACATTTACTACCTCTTTGATTCTATAGCTATACTAAGTGATATTTTCTCCTTCTTTCATTCTTAGGTCATCAAATTCACCTCTTAGGCCTTCTACCCAAGCTCTTAGTATATTAGCCTCTCCTCTATGAACCAAATTCAATTTGTCCCACATTTGCTTTGGAGATGTGCAAGTTTTGACATATTCAAATTCAACATTGGAGACTGAGGAAGAAAGTTATATCATCATAAAATTGTGCTCATACTTTTATCTCAATTGATCAAATATGTGAGGTCCTGTAGGCAACACATATTTAGTATCCAAGTATTGAGTAGAATCATTTCCAATACTTGATAGGTGGAGTCTTATCCTACTTTTCCATGATGCAAATTTCTCCTTGTTCAACATGGGCACATCTTTTTTTCTCATCTTGTGATCTTTTGCTTAGGTCTTGAAACCTTCCTTTCCAAGAACATAAGCTATGATACAAATATTTTGAAAAATTGAGAGGGGGAGGATGGGAGGGGGTCAGTTAGTGGCCTCAAAAATATTCTAATAAATCAACCCACAAATTTAGTACCATAATTATAAGCCTATAGTTATCTTCAGTCTTACAAGATGTATGCCTTGAAATAATCTTATCAAATAACTACTGCTCAGAGTTCACTATTAAACCTTATTCTTATTCTTTACTGATTAGTAGTCTAGTATTTACCGAAATACAGTAAATAACTTAGTGTTTCCTACTTAATCCTATTTTAGTAATGTGTAAAGAAAAACATCAAAGAAATGACTCATAAACACATTTGACACATGGATATTTAATGTGGAAACACTGTTAAGGGAAAAAGCACTTTGGACCGGTAACCCAAAATTTTCCCTCTTCTGAAGTGAGCTTAGTGAAGAGCCAACCCTGTTAAAGGTTACAAACACATTGTTAAGTTCAACCTTATTAGAGGATTTATCTGTTAGTAATAACTGAGAGGGGGGGTGAATCAGTGGACTCAAAATTTTATCCTTAAAACTTAACCACCAATCCATAAACCTCAGATTATTATGTCCCTACAAGATGCATTCCATGAAATACTTTATAATGATTAATTGTCTATCAGTTTTCCTTGTCTGTCCTTATTCTCCTTGATTACTGATAAGGAGTAAAACTATTTACCGAAACTCAGTAAATAAGAAGAGTATACCAATCAATCTAGAAATGCATATGTGAAATGTAAAATAGTAAAGTAATAAACCATACACACATAACACATGGATTTTAATGTAGAAACCATGTTAGGGTAAAAACCACTGGAACTAGTACCCCAAATTTTCACTCTTCTGAATTGAGCCTTGTTAGGAGCCAACCATGTTAAAGGTTACAAACACACTATTAAGTGCGACCTTGTTAGAGGATTTTATACATAGAGGTTGTCACGTAGTATCGGGCATCTATTTCTACCATCCTTGAATCAACCTCCTTCTTAGACTGTCAATGGGTATCGGGCAAGTCCTATTCTAATTTCATGAATCAACCTTTTTGGCACTCCTTCGGATGTACCTCAATATATAGAAGACTATTAAGTCCTCCTTTGTTAAGAGACTTTATGCTTCAATGGTTAAACTAAAACACTATGACCTGTTCATGATGCAACTTTGAATTGGATATTTTTAGATCTATTTAAGTACATTACCTGTCTGATCAATGTATCAATTCAATTCTTTGTGCTCCACACTTTCTTCTCTGTGATGCTATGCTCACTATTTATCGGTGTCTTCAGAATTCCTTAGCTCTCCTTCAACTTGATTGATCAGGACTATATGAAGATATTCTTCATCAGTTTATCTTCAGCATCTTCTTTCTATTCACTCCCCTTCCCATGCATACGAAAATGAATTAAGCTTGTCTCTTATATAGACATGATATTCTTTGATTCTTGATTCTTGACTCTTGGCATGATAAACAATCCAACCAATCTGATTTAAAGAATAAATCCTAATTTGTCTCATAGAAATCTTCTTGCCAAATATACAAATCATCTTTAAATCAATCACTTAACTCTGGTCAAATAAAACAATGAAAACAACCACCTAAGTCTATCTTTAAGCTCTGTCAGCTAGATATTTTTTCATTTTCTGAACTCTCTATTCTATCGGTCAACTCTGTAGTTAGTCGTCTGTGACAACTAACAGTTCTGTCAGTGTGACTCCAGTTAGCTTTGGGATCTCTGTTTGTCGGGCAACATAGGATTTTTACTCATTAGACAACAATATTTTTAGCTCATTGGGCATCCTATGGTTTTTCTTCATCAAGAAACCCTGTCTTTTGCTTGTCGAGTATTACTGTGACTTTTCTTCTTTGCCTTTACCGATGGTGTGCACTCCGTTGGTGTTATCTGTCACTTAGTGAATACTTGACTTTTATGCATTGTTGAAAGCATAACCTTGGTTCCATTGATTCTCTAAAGTCTTTAGCATTATGTACATGACTGTATAGATGATATCAAGTTAATATCAATGACAATACAAACCATTAACTGATTTAATGTCTTACATTATCTTCAATTTAACATTATCAAACATTCAATATGAAATACAATAGTTGAGATTCATTAAACTACCAATCATTTTATTCTGATAACCGATAAAAATGTTTGACCACTGGTAAGCTCCATTTTAGATTAAATTTGGTTCTTGCAGCTCTCTATCTTCTAATGTGTTGAGTCCTCTTCTTGTGTTAATTTCTCTCCTTTGACTCTTGTCTCTCTTTTGATGTCTTTTTTTCCCCTTTGTCGACAACTCTCCCTTTGTATAATCTTTACAATCTCTCTCCCTTTGGATATAATATCTCCCTATTAGAGTAATCTGATAATGAATAATATTTCTCCTTTTTTGAAGATTGTGATAATATGGATAATCTCTCTCCCTTTGAAAACAATTCCAAATAAATATTTTACAAATATCTGACATTCATGTCAAACAATTATTTTTCTCCTAGCCGTAATATATATTATTTGAATTTCCCTTATCTATCAGAAATACAACAATTTATTCAAGTGCTTGGTTCTGATATATACATGTCTGTATATAGAAGTATCTTTGAAGTTCATCCTTTTTGCTTGCATCAACATGAATGATATTCTGATAATATATAGACTAATGTAGCCTTCAATCATTTTACTGACTAGTAGACAAGGGTTTGACCCCTAGCCTCTTCCTCAAGTACTCAAATGTATCCTTGGGTAGTGGCTTGGGGAATATATCATCCAATTGTTCTTTTGATTGCACATACTCAAGTATCACCTCCTTTTCTTGAACTTCTTCTCTCCAATAATGATACTTGATGGCAATGTGTTTAGTCTTCGCATGCATGACTAGATTCTTGGAAATGTTTAATGCACTGGTGTTATCATAATAGATAATCACTGGTTCTAATATTTTCATATGCATACCTTCTAGTAATTTTTTCATCCATGCAATATTTGAGAAATTTGCAGCAGCAAAAACATACTCTGCTTCTACAGTGGACTGAGAGATGCATCCATGCTTCTTGCTAATCCATGTGACAAGTATGTCACCAATAATGAATTCTCCTCCAGTTGTGAGCTTCTAGTCATCAAGATTTCTAGCCCAACTAGCATCAGTAAACACCTTTAGTTCAAATTTACCTTCTCTTTTATACCATAAGCCAAATTCCTTAGTATTCTTTAGATACCTTAAGATTCTTTTCATAGCAGTCATGTGTGATTCCTTGGGGTTAGCAGAAAATCTAGCAATAATTCCTACTGCATGTATAATATCTGGTCTAGTGTGTACAACATACATGAGTTTACCTATCATTGATCTATACAAATTCTAATTTACCTCTGTTATTTTGTCTTCCTTTGTTAACTTATATCCAATAGCCATCAGTGTTCCAACTGGTTTGGAATCTTCCAACTTTAATATTTTTAGGACCTCTTTGATATATTTGGACTGTGTAATGAAAATACCTTCACTTTGTTGTATGATATGTAGACCAAGAAAGAACTTGATCTCTCCAAACATAGACATCTCAAAATCTTTTCTCATATTATTAGAAAATGATTTGCATAGCATATCATTACCTCCAAATATGATGTCATCAACAAATATTTCAGCAATCAAAGTGTTAGCATCAGTATCTTCCTTCAAAAAAAGATTACTTACAAATCCTTACAAATCCAATACTTATTAGATAGGAATGAAGTCATTCATACCAGGCTCTAGGAGCTTGTTTTAATCCATACAAGGCTTTGTGAAGTCTACATGCCATGTTTCTCTTGTTTGGATTGACAAACCCTTCTGGTTACTCAATGTATACCTCTTCTTTAAGTATTCTATTTAAGAATGCTGACTTGACATCCATTTGATATACCTTGAATCCTTTGAATACAACATAGACAAGTAGTATTCTTACTCCTTCTAGCCTAGAAATGGGTGCAAAGGTCTCTCCATAGTATATACCTTCCTCTTGTGCATACCCCTTACATACTAGTCTTGCTTTGTTGCTTGTGACTTCTCCATTCTCATTCAGCTTATTCCTGAATATCCATTTAGTACTGATGACATATTTCATCTGGTCTTGGCACAAGTGACCATGTCTTGTTCTTTTCAATCTTCTCAATCTCATCATTCATAGCACTTATCTATTCTTCATTATCTAGTGCAGCATTGACAGATTTTGGCTCAAACTCATAAATTAAACAACTTGAGTTTAGAGACTTACTTCTTGTTCTTCTACCAGCTTTCTTGTCTCCTATAATTTGGATTTATGGATGGTTCCTTCTTACATACCTAGCAAGTATAGGTACAAATCTTTGTGTATCAGCTTGATCATCATTTTGATCTTCATTTTATTCTTCATCACCTTGCACATTATTTTGATCATCATCCTGACTGTCAGTATTTGCAGTCTGACCATCAGTTGCAACATTCTGTTGTTCTAGAATTAATCACTATTTATCGGGTTGAGTGTTAGGATCTTCATAGTATACAAACTTGTTGTAGTCCTCTGGTTCTTTTGTGCTTTCTAGCTTATTCTTTTCTGCAAACTCATCTATCTTTACATTTGTACTTTCAACAATTTTGTTAGAAGCCTTGATAAGACATTTATAAGCTTTGCTCTTGGTGGAATACCCTATAAATATACCTTCATCACTCTTGGCATCAAGATTTCCATTTCTATCATCATTTAAGACATAACATTGACTACAAAATATTTTGAAGTAACTTACATTGGGTGTTTTACCATACCATAGCTCGTAAGGTGTTTCTGTGTGTCCTTCTTCAATTGTACTCTGTTTAATGTATAGACAGCAATACAGACAGCTTCCCTCAAAAATATTTAGGTGATTCCTTTCTATATCATCAGTGTTCTAGAAAAACTAAATATTGATGTGTTCCTTCTCTCAGCAATCCCATTTTGCTGTGGTGTTCTTGGTGTAGAAACCCGTCTTTTTATACCATGCTCATTACAAAGATTAGTGAATTCATCCAATATAAACTCTCCTCCTCTATCTCATGTCAGACATTTCAAATCCTTACCACTCTGTTTCTCTACCATATCCTTATACCACTTAAACATCTTGAATGTGTATGCACCCTAAAATGGTCACCTAGACTATGAGCCCCATTTATCATTTTATCAATTTATCAAATTTCTTGAATCAATGCTTTGCAACATTTTAATTCAAATCAATTTTCTTGATCAAATTGTAATTAATTTAATTATTTCAATATTTCCTAAGGTTTGATCATTTTTATTTAATTAAAAGATTTAATCTCCCTTTTAATTAAATAAAATTCATCTTATTTAATTAAATTAAAATTCCTCCCATTTAATTAAATAAAATTCTTCTAATTTATTTAATTATAAAAAAACCCCTCTTTTAACTAAATAAATAAAAAATCCCCCACTTAAAGCACTTTATTTGATGAAAAAGAAAATAAATCAAAGAAAAATTAAATAAAAATCCCTTTTTCTTCACACTTTTCTAAGTGGTGGGTATTTTTTCTTTAATGAGCACATGGATCAACCAAGATTTAATCTCTACCATTGCTCATTTCTTTTTTCCTCTTAATCTCAACCGTTCACTTTTCTTTATAATGAAACCTCTCCTTCTCATTTTCATAGATCCTTTTTATAGTATTGTTATGATGTAGGTTTGGAGAGCAATTTTGGAGGAGAATTTGAGCACTCAAGCTTGGTTATTGCAACTTCTCTCTTCTTGTATTCTTCTTCTTGCATCCATGGCTATTCATATAGATTAGATTCATATAGATTAGATTCATATTAGATTAAATTCATATTTCCTTTCATAAAATAATCGTGCATTGTTATCATATAGATTAATTTCCTTTCTTGCATTGTTATCATATAGAATAGATTTCATTTTCATGCACTAAATCTCTTAGTTCATGGTGTACTTGCATGGGCACAACTAGGTCAATCTGAGGGCCTCCATTACAAACCTTTGAACTCCATGACTAGAGAGCTATGAGTTGATATTTGAGGCCTCATTCTTAAGCAACCTTGAATGGAATGATTCATAGAAATGTGTCAACATTTTAGCACACATTTTTGGCGCCCACCATGGGGAAAAAGATTCATTTTCTGTCACTATATTTATTTTTCCTAATTTATTTTTGGATTTTTGTATTTTCCATACTTTCTGTACTTTTGCAGGGAAATTTAGTGTGACATTTTGCAGGTTTATAGGCAAAATTTTGCTGGATTTTACATTTCGTCACGTGGCTCTGTGCAAATTTTCATGTGGCTCTGTGCAAATATTCGTGTGACATTCAGTACCAGGATCTGTGATCTGTTACTGTTTACTATTTCTGTACTTTTTCTTCCATCTATGCACTTCTTCGCGTGAGATTTCATGAATCTTCACGCGGCACTGTGTGAATCTTTGTGCGTCACTCTGAGAATATTCACATGAGATTCCGCACCAAAGATCTAATTTTTATTACCATATTTTATATCTTTGATCTCTAACCCCTAATTTTTATTATTTCTGGTGGTTTTTGATTTGTTGTTGTTGTTTCTGATTTGGACTTGCATGGATAAACAACAAAATGTTTGTGTTGCATTGTATTTGAGGTATTTTTTTGACCTTTATAAAATTTTGATTTTTGAAAATAAAATGAACATCTCATGTGTTTAGCTTGAGTGTTTTCTTGCTTTCATAGATCACATTTCCATAAAAATGGACCTATATTTGCTTTCTTCCATATATGTTTCACATAGTAATTAGGCCCTATGAACACTATTTATGGCGATCTTGAGAGAGTGGGCTTCATTCGCTTGTCTTACATGTGAGGCTCTTCTTGATGATAGATCCCCTTATAGGTAGGGAAGTATTTGTCATTACTTCAAACTTGGTTTAGTCTTCACCTTTGATTGGTACTATCTCTCTTGAGATTGGTGGTCATTGTTGTTTATTTTACCTTGAGTGAGGTGATTTCAAGTTAGTGGGTCAATTAATCTTGTTTTCCATGTTTGGGTGAGGTGAAGAGGCTAGAGAATTATGCTATTTTTCCTTTTGGGAGAATAAAAAACATGAACCTTTGAATCCAAACCAAGTCCCCATATGGTTCATATTGTGAGTCTTCCTTGATAGAGAGGGTTAACCATAGTGGACACTCCCTTTATTAGGTAAACCATGTGGACAAAACCTCAAGCAGTAATAGCCATTTTTTCCATGGTAGCAACAACCACTATATAAATTTCCTTGTGGAAGAAATATACATGGGTGTAGTTTCTTGTGGGTTGTTAGATCTCCTCAGCAGCTCCTGATTAATTAAATTCTCAGACTGTGTCAAAACCTCAGTGCACTGGGATTGGATTTCACCCACTTGAGATTGCAAAATTTGCAGAGTCAAACCATTACTAAGAACCATAGTGCAACCAACTTTTTCTTTTCTAGGACTATGTGCGTGATTGGAAAACATTTTGAGAACATACACAAGGAAGATTCTTATGGAGTATAATACTATCACTATCCATGTTCATGTGCAAGGTTTCTTTGTCCCTTACTCATTGTTTGAAGATATTGATTGCTTGAACTCCTTGATTGTTGTCTTATGTGCCTGATTCATGATAAAATCTGTTAATGCATCTAGTTGGTCAATTAAAATAAATGAAAACAAAGTTCTGCTACCTTCCCTCATGCGAGAAAACTATTTCTTTACGCGGTTCACTATGTTTCTTTGCACGGGTCTGTGCAAATCTTTGCACAATATTTTGCAAACTTACTACCAATCTATTATCCTTTCACACCTATCTAGTCTTTCTTCACACAACTCTATGTATTTTGTCACCTGATCTTGTGCTAATCCTCACGTGAGACAGCTTTTTGTCATGCGAAGCTATCTGCCAGTGAGCTATTTGCTATCATCTACCTACTTGCTTGATTGCTGCCCTATCATTTCTAGTTTCCTTGGTTGGTCCAGGTCAGATTGGATTACTTACTCTACTATTAGAAGCTTTTTTAGCCTTGGATTCTTATGTTTTGACCTCTTGGATTAGCAATCTTTGATTTCACAAGTGACCTTGCTTGACGCTTGGTGAGCTAGAAACCATCCTTGTTGAAAAGATAAACCTTTAGATTCTTTGATAACACACTTGGAGAGTTTTGGTAGTCTCTTGTCCACCCACTTTCATACAAATTCAATTTTAATTAATATAATTCGGGTAAGACCATCCTCCTGATCCATATGTGCTAGGGTATTCACCAAAATTTATTGGGCACCTCTATGGTAGTGTTGGCTTATGCCTCTTTTCAATATTCTATCTTGTCACCTCTTTTTGGAAAAGTTAATGCCTTTTATTTCCTATTTTGGTACCAATGTCTCTTAGGGTCATCCTATCAGCTAGTACCAACAAGATATCAAGTAAATAAAGGAAAATGACCTTAAGTGGTTTTTAACCAATTACCCTTAGTACAAACTCACCAAAGACATAAGGAAAAAGGACCCATATTTGTTAAATCACCTAGGAATATCTCATAAGTGTGGTTTGATTCCAAGAGTCACCTTAGTGAGTTGGGTGCCCCCTTAGTATCTTCTAGCTCTTCTATGGATATGAGTTACACAATGACTCATAGAGAGAGGGAAGCCATGGATAAACGTTATGATGATATATTTGCAATGAGTAGAGATGTTATTTAATTCTATGGTTCCTCTCATAATAGTAGACAAACCTCACCCCTTATTTCAATAAGATATCTAGATGCACACCAAAGGGCTAAGAGAGAGAGAGACGTAAAAGACATGCTTATGAAAATGAGTTATCACAACATTAGAACCAAGGAGATGAACTTTATGACACTCATGTCAATAAACCCTATACCAACAACTTGTTTAGAAATTCAAGACCAAGTTCACCACTCAAGACCTCTTCAGGTTACATGAATGAAAGGATTAAAAGTATTGAGAGTGAAAAGAAAGATTTCCAAGATGAACAAGCTCGTAAGGAAGAACAAATTATATGCCTAGAGTTGGAGAGACAAACTTTGGTAGAAATGGAAAAGAAAGCCTTTCAAGAAGAGAAAGATAGGCTCTTGGCTCAACAACTCAATGATCCATTCAATAATATGCATGTTAGTGGTGGAAACAATTCTCCTCCATCCACTCCTCCTAGGACTCCATGAAGTAGGAGACATTCAAGATTGCCATCATGATCTCCTAGCCCTAGAAGAAGAAGGGTTTCTAGACATGATCATTATAAGAGACAAACAACTCCTAAGAGCTCAAGACAACCTTCACCGGCTCATTATGGTTCACAATATGAGGTTAGTAGCTCTTGCTTAAATCACACCTCCCAAGACTTTATGAAAATGCAACAAGAGCCACTTTTTCAACAATATGTGGAGAAATATTTGGAGAAAAACAAGGATAAGTTCCTAGAGAGCCTAATAAACAAGGGTGCTAGAGTCCCTTTTCAAATTTGATGTGGATAAAAAGATTAAGAAGCAAGGTCCATCCCAAGAGGAGAAAATCAATGAAATGTAAAGAACAATGGACAAGATGTACACACCTAAGAATTCTTTCTCATTGGACTCGATTTGTCCTAACCCTTTTCATAAGAGTGTTGACATGAAATAATTTCCTAGAAAGGTTGAAATTCCTCAATATGAAAAATATTATGGGAGTTGAGATCCACATGATCATGTGCGCCAGTTTTATACCACAAGTTTTGAATTCCATCAAGATGATTCATACCTTATGAGATTGTTCCCACGAAGTCTTAAGGGACAAGCAATGGAATGGTTTGCTAAGATAAATCCCCCTGTTAAGACTTTCAAAGAGATTGTTCATAGATTTGTTTAACACTTCGCATACAATGTTTCAAGATCTATCACCTTGTTAGACTTATGTAGCTTAAAGCAGAATCAAGGATAATCCTTTGTTGCTTTCTTGCAAAGGTGGAGATGAAAATGCTCTTGCTATTCTAGAACTATTCCTAACAATGAAAAGATTGACATTCTTGTTAGTAGTTTGGTCCTTGAAATGCGGTATATAGTTAAGAAAATGTTTTTGATTCATTTGACACCATGGTTGAGACCACATGTAGAATTGAGGATTTTTTGAGAGAACAAGGAGTTTTGACCAAACATGGAAGTAACAACAATAATGGTCAAAACAACAATAACTCTAACAAGGATAAAGGGAAGAACCAACATTGGAATAGGAACAAACAAGTGGTTAATGATGGAGTTGTTGATTCCTCCCAACCTAAAGATCAACCTATGCTCCAATTATGCTTGAAGTTGTTGAAGAAAATGTTAACATGATGAGTGGAAGAGATCCCTATGGCTATCATCTAGATGAAGACTCTTCTCCTATTTTTGATAAAGAAATTGTTGTGGTGCTAAGGGGTCCCAACTCTAGAAGGTCACCTCAAGCCCTTAATGGTGTTACTTGAAGTTAAGGTCCTGTTGTCATTAGAGGACCCAATTCAAGCTAGTCAAGTAAACCTAAGCAGGTGGCATCCAAGCCTATCACCTTGAAACTAGATGTCAATCTTAAATTGAGTTATAGTCTTGTTGATTAGTTGCAGAGAACCCGAACTCAGATTTTGATCTTTGAGCTCTTAGATTTGTCCCCAAGACATAAGAAAATCCTTGAGGATGCTTTACGCAATGGCAAACATCCCCAAAAACTTAGATTTTGATCAATTCAAGAATATGGTTAATCACATTGCTACCCCTCATTTCGTTTCCTTTTCAGAAGATGATGATAAATCTTTGAGCCATCCACAAAATCTTTCCCTTTGCATTGAGGTTATGATCCATAGAACCTGTGTCAGGCGTGTGTTGATAGATGGGGGTGCTGGGCTTAATATTTGTTTTTTTAGTCTTTTGAAAGAATTGGGTTATTCTGAGAAAGTCATAGATAATAGAAAAAGGATTACTATCAAAGCCTATGATGAGGTAGAAAGAAGTTCCAAGGGGTTGGCCGTCCTTCCTATTAGGATTGGCCCTATTGAAAAAGATATTGTATTTCAAATAGTTAATATTGGACCCCTTGCATATAATATCTTACTTGGTAGACCATGGATTCATGATATCCAAGCAGTGCCATCTGCCTATCATCAATGTGTTAAGTTCTCCTACAATGGCATAGAAATTTGTATACCTAGGGATAACACTTTATCTATCAATTCAATTTCAATAGGGGCTCATGTTTCCCTCAATAGAGAAGCGGAGGATTTTGATGCAACCTTAGCGAAGTGTAAAGACAAACTTAAGTCAATAGACCTTGGTATGGGAGGATATCAACTCAACTCCCTCACCAAATTACCAGTTTCACCTCAGTCTTATGGAAAGCCTTCATAAAAAAATAAACCTTCCTCTTCAGCTATGACCTTATTTGGCACATTTGTATAATCATCAGTGCCTATTCAAAATGAGAAAGAGGAGACATTTGTTAGATTGGATCTATAGAGAAGAAAAATATATGCATAATGATAATTTCTCTCCCTCTCCTAAGGCTTATGGAAGAGGGTATACTTTTTTCATATGAATGGGCTATCCTGGATATAGCCCTCTTAATCACAATTTGGATGCTAGATCTGAATCTCTTGATCATGCTCAATTTGGACGCAAGTCCAAAAAGCTAGTTGGTCTAGGATTTGAGAATTACAACAAGTGCACTAATCCTCTCTTTCATGAGTCAGATAGTGAATATGAACTAGAGTATGTACCTAATTTGACAAATCAGAAAGATATGTGTGAGGATTGGGTCCCTTCCAATACTCTCCTTTGGGGAGATTCGGATATTTCAGTCACCCATGCATCAGTTGAAACTTTAGAACAAGATGAATTAGATATAGAAGATCCTTTGAGAGAACACCAGCATAAGGATCTTGTTTGTTTAATGGATAGAGAAGGTGGCATTGGACCTTCCACATCAAGATGTCCCAAACCTTCATGGTGTAATCACCCTAGCCGTAGTTTAGATACAAGTTAAAATGAGTATGAATGAGACTCCTTTTTAGAGCCCTCCACAAATGATAGAGATGTTTATGTTATACACATTTATAGTTCTCAACCTGAGGTAGCCAATGAGTCATGTGTAGGATTTGAACCCATGTGAACTACCTTAGTGGGTGATTCTTTGCTTGTTAGGATGAATCCTTATTTGGGTAGCTTAGAGGGATACTTGACAGACTCTGACTCTTCAGTCACCAACAATAATATCATTCACATTTATAACCTTGAACCAATCATTGACTTGCCTCTTGTTCATCCTGATCTCATTGATTGGTCCCAACGCTATCAAGAACCTGAGCTTTTAACATTCCAAAATGATTATGAGATAGCTTGTTACCTAAATGCCATTGAGCTTGTAGTCTCTTCCACTAGTGAACCAGCTACTAGTATGACAGATCCAGACATCAAGTACCTTAGTCACAAAATAAAATAAAAGAAAATCAAAAGAATAGGAGTTATGATGGCAAAAACCACTGTGTGGTGGTGTTAGAACCAAAAAAAGTAAAAAGAAATGATGTATCCAAGGGTGAAAACCTCTCTAAGGCACCTAAGGATGAGGTACTTGATCATCTCCCTAGCTATTTTCAAGATTGATATTCAGTGCTTATTGAACTAACACAAGTAGTCAATTTGGGTATAGATGAGGCTCCACAAATAATACACTTGGCTAAGTCCTTGTCACCAATAGAAAAAGAAGCTTACACTAAGTTCTTACAGAAAAAGAAGATCAATTTTGCATGGACTTATTCAGATATGCCAGGATTGGACATAAATCTTATCATGCATCACTTATCTATAGCTCCAAATGTCAAACCAGTTAAACAGAAATTGAGAAAGATGCATCCTCACATAACTCTTCTAGTCAAAGAAGAATTAGACAAACTCCTTGGTGCAAAATTCATAAGAGATATTGTCTATGCTAAATGGATATCAGACATTATACTAGTTTCCAAACATGAAAAATCCATTTGAGTTTGCACGGATTTTAGAGATCTCAATAGAGCATGCCCAAAGGAATACTTTCCATTCCCCAATATACACATGATAGTGGATATGACTACGGGTTATGAGATTTATTCTTTGATGGATGGTTTTTCCAAGTACAATTAGATTAAGATAGCTCTTGAAGATCAAGAAAAGACTGCATTCACTTGTGCATGGGGTACCTATTGTTGGAACATTATGCCTTTTTGATTAAAGAATGCAGGAGCCACATATCAACGAGCTATGACAACCATTTTTCATGATATAATGCATAAAACATGGAAGATTATGTGGATGACACCTTATCCAAGTCTAAACAAATAGATACACACTTAGCTAATTTGGAATTCATTTTAGATCTCATGGAACAATTTCAACTAAGGTTAAATCCTAAAAAGTGTGCATTTGGAGTCACCTCTAGAAAACTACTTGGATTCATCATTTCAGCAAAAGGAATAGAGGTGGACCCTGAAAAATTCCAAGCAATCATAGATATGCCACCTCCTAAAAATATTAGTAAAATGAGGAGTCTTCAAGGACATCTTCAATCTATAAGGAGATTCATTTCACAATTGGCGGAAAGAGCTCAACCCTTCAACAAGAACTTACACAAAGGAGTCAAATGTGTTTGGAATGAGGATTATCAAAAGAGCATAGATCAAATCAAGAAATACTTGGAAAATCCTCCTATTTTAATGCCTCCCATCCTAGGGAAACCACTTATTCTATACATTTCAGCGACATAATCTTCCTTGGAGGCATTACTCACTCAACTTGATGAAAATGGGAAAGAAAGAGCAATATACTACATTAGTCATACTCTTGTTGCATATGAGGTTAACTAAACTAGAATTGAAAAGGATTGTCTTGCAATTGTGTTTTCTTTCCAAAAGTTGTGACATTAAATGCTTGCACACACTATACACCTCATAGCAAAAATAGATCCAATCAAATATTTTCTAAGTAAGTTTTCTCTCATTGGTAAACTTGCTAAATGGATGATGATTCTTTTAGAGTTTGACATAGAGTACATTGAGCGAAAATCAATCAAAGGACAAGCCATAGTAGATTAATTGGCTGATTTCCCACTACAAGATAATGCACATATTCAAGTTGACTCCCTAGATGAGCACCTAATGTATATGACTGAAAGAACATGGAAGATGTTCTTTGATGGATCTTTTATGCAAAATGGTTCAGGAGCTGGTGTGTTGTTTGTTTCTCCTCATGGGTACATGATTCCTAAGTCTTAAAAGTTATTGTTCCCTTGTACAAACAACATTGTTGAGTATGAAGCTTTAACAAATGGACTTAAGATAGCCATAGAATGGAGAATCATAAAGTTACATATATATGGGGATTCTTAGCTAATAATCAACCAAGTTAATGATGAATATAAAACAAAAAATGAGAAGATGGTACCTTATAAGAGAATGGTTGATTCCTTGAAATGATATTTCACATTTGTCACATTTTAGAAAATCCCTAGAGTAGAAAACAAAGCAGCTGATGCTATGGCTACACTTGCTTCACTTCTTTAGTTAGATCAACACGAATCCAAATTTGAATTCCTGGTGGAAGAGCTACATCACCTATCTTTGAATCTCAAGAAAGCCATGTCATTTGTACCCTTGTTGGTCATGATTCATCCCGTTATGGTGCCATTTACTCATACCTTCATGATGACATTATACCTGAAACCTTAAACCAATCTGAATGTCGAAACCTTACCTGAAATGCCTCTCGCCACTCCCTTATTGCTGGTGATTTATATAGGAGGGGTCTAGATGGAACACTTCTTAGATGCTTAGAAAAGGAAGAATCTGACCAAGCATTAGTTGACATCCACGAGGGAATCTATGGGGGACATTCCAATGGTCTTTCCATGCTTGAAGGTTGCTTAGGGTGGGGTACTATTGGCCTACAATGCACATTGATGCAGTAGCTTTTGCAAAGTCATGTGAAAAGTGTCAAAAACATGGTAACCTGATACATGCTCCAGGAAAGGAGCTCATTCCTTCTATATCTCATTGACCATTTCAGTGTTGGGCCTTTGATCTTGTTGGGTAGATTCATCCCAACTCATCAGGTGGACACAAGATTATTATTACTGCTACTGATTACTTCACTAAATGGGTAGAAGTTGTACCACTTTCTGTTGCCTCGGGCAAGATAGTCTCTCTATTCATTCTGAACCATATCATTCATCGATATGGAGTGCCTTCCGAGATTATCAATGACAATAGAGGCTAGTCCAAAAATAAGGACCTTAAACAACTTTGCAAGAAATTCAAGATTAAACAACATTGGTCCTCCATTTACTTCCTATAAGGAAATGGTCAAGTAGAGGCATCAAACAAGACCATTCTTAAAATCTTACATAGAATAGTTTGTAAGAATGGTAGAGATTGGCATTTATAGATAAATTCAACTTTTTTGGCCTATAGAATGAGTATTTGTACTCCTATTGGGGCTACTCCTTTTTCCCTTGCATATGGCACTAAAGCAGTGTTACCTTTGGAGATTGAGATTCCTTCACTTAGGGTTTCTCTCCATGGTCTAGTTACAGATGAAGACTACCACATCATGAGACTTCAAGAGTTAGAACTTCTAGATGAGAAATGTCAAGCATCATCTGACCATATGAGGGCTCATTAAAAGCATATGTCCAAAGCCTTCAACAAAAAGGTTCCCCCTAGAGAATTCCAAGTGGGAGATCTTGTCCTACGTGAAAATCCTAACAATCAACAACATAGAGATCAAAAGGGAAAATTTGAACCTAATTGGCTTGGACCTTACATCATTACCGCAACTTTTGGGTTAGGTACTTATTTACTATCTACAGAAGAGGGAGAACAACTCCCTAATCCTATCAATGTCTTGCACCTGAAGAAAGTCTATCCATGATGCCCATTCTATCTGGGGACATCCTTTGTACATACTTATTGATCCTGAAAAAATTCAAAAAAAATTACATATTGTCAAAAATTCCAAAAATCAGAAAATGTCCTGAAAAAATGATCTTCTTAGTGAAAACCTAGCAATAGGAAATTTGATGTATCTCTAGAAAAAAATTATATAATCCAAAAAAATATGAAAAAAATCAAAAAATTCAAAAAATTCAAAAAAATAGCAAAAGTGCCTTGGTGAAAACCTGGAAACAGGCACCTTAGTAGCAAAAACTTCAACTAAATTGTAAAAAGTCCTAAAAAAAGGAAGAAAAAAAATAAAAAAAAATAAAAAATGATGTAATAAAATCCAAGTGGTGAAAACCTGGAAACGGGTACTACTTAAGGCCTTTGCACCCCTATTTCTTAGCGCATGTCCTCGACACTTAGCCTTTCTCCATCTTGCCTTGTCCTTGTTGCCTTGGTCTAGAATTGGTCTTTGTCTTTGTCTAGGGGGCATAACTGTGTTAGCTTTGGTCTCTTGGATGCGTTAGTCTTTAGGACACCTCACGAATGGTGTTTTTCAACACCACCACAACTATATTTTTCAATACAAACCCTGACATCAAGTGTTTTTCAACACTTATCGGTTTGGTCTTACCCAGTTTTATCATGTGGTCTTACCTACTTGCAAGCATTTGATCCTTATCCTCAGAACTCAGTATCAGCTAACACACTTAAATTTTTAAATGCAACACTTAATGCTTGAGCTATGTCATGATATTTTCTTTGTGTATTGAATGTTATTGATTTTTGTTGAGTGTCCTTATCTAATAAGTCTCTCCATAATGCATAGCTAGAGGACTTGGGGCATGTGGCATGTTTTTATTTTCTTCCTATTTTATGCTTAACTATTTTTGCACAACCATTCTTCTAGTCATCCTGGCCTCTATGCCTTGATTTGAGCGTGGTTTTGCTACATTAAATTGGGTAAGCTAACATCACAGTCATCTTGACCTTTATGTCTTTGATTCTTATGTTATAATCTTTCCACATTCCAATCTGATATAAATCACATTCATATCTTCATAGTTGAACTTGTGACTAGTGAAGATTGTGTGATTTTCCAATGTCCGTTAATAATGGCCCAATGATGAAAATAAGTTTCTTGACATTCTCTAATGAATGATGAACACAAAGTCTTGTGTTACAATTGCTCTATTGCAAGTACACCTTTGCATTTTCATGTAGCTTGCATTGTTAGAGTTCATGTTAGTTTGCATTTTTAGGCTGCATTATGAGTTTGTGAGGGTTTTCCTTCATCTTTCTTGTGGACTTTTAATCAATTGTGATCATGTTTTGATCTTCATTTCCTTATCTTCTTTCGTGATCTCAATTGAAATTTTCTATCTTAAATAGTTGATTGATTTTGGGGCATTCTCTTTCTTAAGGCAAATTCTCTTTCTTCTCTCCATTTCATTCTACCTCTTCCAAACTTCTATCTTCCATTCGATTTTACCCCACTTCTTTTCTTCTAATTTAGCCTTGGGGCATAATCTTTCATGCTTGATGATCTACCTTGGTTCTATGATCTTTATATCTTTCATCTTACATCAAGAACCTTATCTTTAGTTTGATTTGATCAAATTTATCAATTTGTTGTTTCTCCTCTATCTAATTTCAATTTCGATCATTAGGGGGTAGTACCTATCAAACTTCAATTCTTGATTCAGCTTTATCAATCCTATCATTGCTTCATTTGAGGAAACCTTGCTTGAGATTCTTATCTCGGACATGTCAATTACTTATTTACAACGATGTTGACCTTGTCTTTTTTTTTTTGCAAACTACTTATCTTTGTTATGATGTCAATTACTTATTTACAACGGTGTTGATGTCTATGTTTTTTTGTGATCCCAAATCAATCTCACACTTCAACTGCATTCTTTGACTACATGTATTTCCATAATGATCACACATTAGTCAAAGAAGGGAAAATGTATGCATCCTAAAATGGTCGCCTAGACTATGGGCCCCATTTATAATTTTATCAATTTATCAAATTTCCTGAATCAATTCTTTGCAACATTTTAATTCAAATCAATTTCCTTGATCAAATTATAATTAATTCAATGATTTCAATATTTGCTAAGGTTTGATCATTTTTATTTAATTAAAAGATTTAATCTCCCTTTTAATTAAATAAAATTCATCTTTTTTAATTAAATTAAAATTCCTCCCATTTAATTAAATAAAATTCTTCTAATTTATTTAATTATAAAGAAAATCCCTCTTTTAATTAAACAAATAAAAAATCCCCCACTTAAAGCACTTTATTTGATGAAAAATGAAATAAATTAAATAAAAATCCCTTTTTCTTCACATTTTTCTAAGTGGTGGATTTTTTTTTCTTTAATGAGCACATGGATCAACCAAGATTTAATCTCCACCATTGCTCATTTCTTTTTGCCACTTAATCTCAACCATTCACTTTTGTTTATAAGGAAACATCTCCTTCTCATTTTCATAGTATTGTTATGCTGCAGATTTGGAGAGCAATTTTGGAGGAGAATTTGAGCACTCAAGCTTGGATATTGCAACTTTTGTCTTCTTGTCTTTTTCTTCTTGCATCCATGGCTATTCATGTAGATTAGATTCATATTAGATTAAATTCATATTTCCTTTCATAGAATAATCATGCATTGTTATCATATAGATTAATTTCCTTTCTTGCATTGTTATCATATAAAATAGATTTTATTTTCATGCATTGAATCTCTCATTTGATGGTGTACTTGCATGGGCACAACTAGGTCAATCTGAGGGCCTCCATTATAAACCTTTGCACTCTATGACTAGAGAACTATGAGTCGATATTTGAGGCCTCATTCTTGAGCAACCTTGAATGGAATGATTCATAGAAGTGTGTCAATATTTTAGCACACATAATGCTTCAGATTTATCTTTTAGAAACACAATTGTCATCATTCTAGAGTAATCATCAACAAAGAGAATAAAATATCTATCTCCATAATAACTCTTTGTCCTCATTGGTCCACATAAATTAGTATGGACTAATTCTAGAATATCATCAAATGTATGGGTTTTACTTTTGAAACTAGACTTTGTCATTTTACCTTTTTGACAATTCTTACACATGATGTTGTCTAGGTTTGTCATCATCGGTAAGCATCTTACATTTCTCCTTTTGCTTATTTTCATTATGTTGTCAAAATTCACATGACACAATCTTTTATGCCACAACCATATGTCTTTGTTTCTAGTCATTAAGCAAGTTGTGTTAGTATCATTCAGATAGAATAAGTTACCTTTAGTCTATTCACTGGTACCAATCAGTCTTCTTGATTCACTGAAGATTTTTGTCTTCTTGTTCTCAAATGTTACTCTGTGACCTAAATTATTCAACTGAGAAACACTTAATAGATTATAATTCAATCCTTTTACCCAATAAGCATTTTCACATTTAATCAGGTTGTTCAAAATTATAGTTCCTTTACCTTCAATCGGATAAGGTGTATCATTAGCCCTTCTTACTGTACCACCATTATAATACTCAAAAGTGTCAAAAAAATTTTTGTCACGGGTCATGTGGTGAGTGTAGCCACTATCTATAATCCAGATATCATTCTTGCTAACCTTAGATATGAGTACAATTTCTACATGTCTTTCATCTTTATTTGAATCATCCTTCACAGCCACAAATAACACCTCGATATCATCATTAGGTTCAGTGTCAGTATCTTCATCTTTGAAAGTAGATAGGTAGCTAGCTTTCTTGCCTTTTTCCTTGTAGTCTTGGGTATCTCTTCTTTCTGATTGTTGGTAACCTCTATAATCTTTGTTATCACCTCTGTCAGATTTATTCTCAAAAGATCTGTCATTACTTCTATCATCTTTTCTTCTATTAGGACATATTATAGCAAAGTGTCCAATCTCTTTATAATTAAAGCATACAAGTGATAACTTGCCTTTTTATTTACCTTTGCCTCTCTAAATTCTTCTAGCCATAAGTGCATCTATTTCATGTAGATCTTCTTCTTCACTTTCACTTTCAGTCTCTTCTAGATGTGTGTCTATGACTTGATTTGCTTATTCTAATAAAGGACTTAAATGAAGACTCTAAATTTGGTAAGAAATTATTATCAAAGTTGTTCATCTCAAATAAAATCAGTTTACCAATTAAACTATCAAGAGTAATTGTATTACTTGCTACTACTCTCATTTCTTGAATGGTAGAAACTCTAATAGCATATACAGGTAGTAAGGTTCTTAAGATTTTACTTACCACTATCTCCTCTTCAAGTGTACCTCCAACTCCTCATATAGCGTTGACTACTTCTTTGATTCTTGTGTTGTACTATGTGATATTTTCTCCTTCTTTCATTCTGAGATCATCAAATTTTCTTCTAAGGATTTCTACCTTGGCTCTCAAAACATTTGTATCACCTCCATGTACAAGCTTTAGTTTGTCCCAAATCTTCTTAGTTGTTTTGCAATCCTTGACATCTTCAAATTCTACATTAGAGAGTGAGGAAGAAAGCTCTATAACCATGCAGTTGTGTTCATGCTTTTCCCTCAACTTATCTACTTTTAATGATCCTATGGGCAACACATATTCAGTATCTAGGAATTGAGTAACATCATTACCAATACCTAATAAGTGGAGTCTTAACCTACTTTACCATCAAGCAAAGTTGTCTTTTTTCAACTTAGGTGCGTCTCATCTATTCATCTTGTGATCTTCACTTAGGTCTTGAAACCTTCCTTTCTAAGCACACAAGTTCTGATACCAATTGTTAGTAATAACTGAGAGGGGGGGTGAATTAGTGGATTCAAAATTTTATCCTTAAAACTTAACCACCAATCTATAAACCTCAGATTATTATGTCCCTACAAGATGCATGCCATGAAATACTTTACAATGATTAACTATCTATTGATTTTCCTTGTCTGTCCTTATTCTCCTTGATTACCGATAAGCAGTAAAACTATTTAGGAAAACTCAGTAAATAAGTAGAGTATGTACCAATCAATCCAGAAATGAATATGTGAAATGTAAAATAGTAAATTAATAAACCATACACACATAACACATGGATTTTAATGTGGAAACCCTGTTAGGGGAAAAACCACTAGGATCGGTACCCCAAATTTTTACTCTTCTAAAGTGAGCCCTGTTAGGAGCCAACCCTACTAAAGGTCACAAACACAATTTTAAGTGTGACCTTGTTAGAGGATTTTATACATAGAAGTTGTCACTTAGTATCGGGTATCTATTTCTACCATCCTTGAATTAGCCTCCTTCTTAGACTGTTAATAGATATCAGGCAATTCTAATGCTACTTTCATGAATCAACCTTTTTGGCACTCCTTGGGATGTACCTCAATATATAGAAGACTATTAAGTCATGTTCTGTTAAGAGACTTGATGCTTCAATGGTTAAACTGAAACACTATGACCTATTCATGATGCAACTTTGAATCACAGCTTTTCAGATCTATTTAAGTACATTACCTCTCTGATCAATGTATTAATTCAATTCTTTGTGCTCCACACTTTCTTCTTTGTGATGTTGTGCTCATTGTTTGTCAGTGTCTGTAGAATTCCTTAGCTCTCTTTTAGCTTGATTGATCAGGACTGTATGAAGATATTCTTCATCAGTTTCTCTTCAGCATCTTCTTTCTATTCACTCCCATTCCCATGCATATGGAAATGAATTAAGCTTTTCTCTTATATAAACATGATATTCATTGATTCTTGACTCTTGATTCTTGGTGTGATAAACAATCCAGCTAATCTAATTTAAAGAATAACTCCTAATTTGTCTCGTAAAAATCTTTGTGCCAACTGTACAAATCATCTTTAAATCAATCACTTAACTCTGGTCAAATAAAATAATGAAAATAACCAGTTAGGTCTATCTTTAAGCTCTGCCAACTAGATATTTTGTCATTTACTGAGCTCCATGTTCTATTGGTCAACTCTGTAGTTAGTCATCGGTGACAATTGATAGTTCTGTTGGTGTGACTTTGGTTAGCTTCAGGATCTCTATTCGTCAGGCAACATAGGATTTTTATTCATTAGGCAATACTATTTTTAGCTCATCAGGCATCCTATGGTTTTTCTTTGTCAGGCAACATTGTCTTGTGCTCGTCGGGTATCACTGTGATTTTTCTTCTTTTCCTTTACCAATGGTGTGCACTCTGTCGGTGTTGTCTATCACTTAGTGAATACTTTACTTTTATGCATTGTTGAAAGCATAACCTTGGTTCCATTGATTCTCTAAATTATTTGGCATTATGTACATGACCGTATAGATGATATCAATTTGACATCAATGACAATACAAATTATTAACTAATTTAATGCCTTGCATTATCTTCAACTTAACATTATCAAACATTCAATCAATTACATTTCATCATTATCACTAATAGTTAATCACTTGATATCTCGCATTTCACTATCCTATCTTCATGAATTATCCTTTTGATACTCCTTGGGATGTATCTCAATATATAAAGGATTGTTAGATCCTGCTTGGTTAAGAGACTTTCTGAATAAATGGTTAAACTGAAATAGTATATGATCCGTTCATATAAACAACTTAATATTTCATATGTTTAGATCTATTTTAAGCTTATAGTACCTTTCTAATCAATGTTTCCCTTTAATACATTTTCTCCACTTCTTTCTACTCAGTGATGTTGTGCTTCTATGGTGCTCAGTGTCCGCAGAAATATTAGCTTTGTTCTTTAGCTTGTTTGATCAAGACTGTATGAAGTCTTTCTTCACCAGTATTCTCTTCAGCATCTCTTCTCTATTCACTCCCCTAATTTATAATGAATTATCTTGTCTCTTTATGGACATAATTTCTCCATTTCTATGTCCTTGACTTTCTTGCTCTTGGCATGATCCGTGATTCTCGCTATTCTTTCTTTAAAAGATTTACTTCATTTTTATCCCATATATTTCTCTTAGAAAAATAGAATAAAACAACTTTAAAAATCTTGCTTATCTCTTTCTTTTATCTTGTCGATGAAAACAATGTGATCAACCAGTTAACTCCATGTTTAGCTCTTTCCAACTTAGTCTTTTGTCATTTTTGAACTTTAGTTCTTTTCGATGTTTAACTCCTTGTTAGCTTCGGTCTTGACTTCAATTATCCTTGGGCATCTATATCTATCAGGCTTGTCTATGTAGACCTTATGGAAAGACATGTTGTTAGTTAGTGTCAAAAAAATTAGTCATCTAGTATTGCCCGAGTGACCAACATCGCCCGAGTGATTAGTATTGCCTCAGTGACTAGCATCACCCAAGTGATCAAGGTGACTCGAGTGATTAGCATATTGCCCAAGTATTAGTTTACAATTGAGTAGACTTCTTGGCCTGAGTGATATTATTCAGCCAACTTTTCATATATTTTTTTTTATCATTATGTCTAATGGAAACCCACTTATAAAGTTATTTATTTGATTAAAAATATATATATAAGATACTTTATTTATCCAAATAAGTATATAAGTATAAGTAGATATATGAATATGAAGTGGCATATTGATTAGAAGATTGTAGAAGTATAAAAAGTACAATACAGACTCATCCATCACATTCAAGTGATTAGTTATATTTAGAAGGATCTCATTTAGCAAATCAGAGTTGTATAAGATTATCATCTACTGGTTCCTTCTAACAGCTGGATCAACAAAAGCCTTTAACCAGGTGGACTTAATAGTCTTTTATCAATCTCTTAACAAAGTTGCATACTTTTTGTATTGTATCAAATCCTTTAACAAGGTGGACTTAACAGTCCTTATTTCTCCTAATAGGGTAGGCCATCAGAAGTGGTCAATGTAAGCTCTAACAAGCTAAATTTATATTGCAGTACTAAATCTTGTGGGTATCATCCCCACCTGAGTTTTACTTTCTATTTGGAAGGTTTCTAGGTAACCAAATATTGTGTCATGTGTTATGTATGATTCTTTCCTTTCAGTTTTATGCATGCAATCAAATTAGATAATCTATTGTGAATAAAGAAGATTAAGTTTTATTGGTTCTTGATTCACCCCCCCTCTTAGTCACCTTGCATGTAATATATTTCCAACAATTGGTATCAGAGCTAAAGGTTCTCTTAACAAAATTTTAATAGCTTAAGCAAAGATCAGAGGCAATCGAAATAAACAGACTGGAGAAAGCCATTGAAAATGAAAAGATAGATCTACAAATGGCCATGGATCAGATCAAGAAACTCAAAGAGAAGCTCTCTCTTTCACTAAAAAAAAGAAAATTTTTAGTAGTACAAATGAATGACAAGAATTACATAGAATAAAAATTGAAGATTTTTGCAAAGATAGAAGTTTTGAAGAAGATGATGCAGCCATTAAATAATGTCTTGGAAATAATCTCAATTTACATGAAGAAGTCAGAAAGTTGAAAAGAGAACAAGAAGTTCATTCAGTCAGATTATGTGAAGTCATAGAGAAAAAGAGTCAAGCAGAAGATGATATAAATTTGGCACAATAATACAAGAGATTGCTGAGTACAAGATTGGAAGAAAAGGAAAAAGAAATCCACAATTTGTCACTCCAGCAAGAAGATTTGGAAAATCAACTCAATAATTTAAAACAAGAAGTTATCAACCTAAGGATAGAAAATGAAAGAGCACAAAATGATCTCAATGCTAAAAGGAAAACCAATTAAAGTATGATGAATTCACAAGGTAGTACAGATCAGTCAATAGAAATCAAACATCATGGACAAACTGGACTAGGTGAATCCTCAAAGTAAGGAGCTCAAAAGAACATGAAACCTACTTGTAACCACTGTGGTAAGTTAGGGCATACATAAAATAAATTTTGCAAAAATGGAAAATCAAATTTTAATGGTAAATGCTACAGTTGCAAAAAACATGGATATAGAGTAAGTGAATGCACTAAGAAACCCAAGTTTGAAGGAAAATGTTTCAAATGTAACAAACAAGTTCATAGATCTTTTGAGTGCAGTTGTAAGAAATGGGGACCTGCTGAACAATTGACCAAAGCAATTTTTGGTTGGGTTTATAACACATGGTATAGAAATTTTCATTGTGGAGAGTATGGACACATTGGTGCAAATTGTACAAAGAGTCACCTCAGAAAAATAAATCCTACCAAAATATGTTGTGTGTAAAAAAATCAGTCATCGAAGAAAAAATTGTATGAATAGAGAAAAAGTAGATACTAGTTTTGAGAAAGGAAAATCAAAGGTCTTAGAAATCAATACTCAAATGAGTTAGCAGTGGGTAAGGAAATCCTTTGAAAGTTTAGACCAAAACAATGAAGGATCTAATGGCACACAAGATAGTGAGTTGGGTGGATCTACCATGACAGAATAGAGATGAAAGGAAATGACTGGAGCTATGCATTCAAGTCATCATACATTAGTTCCAAATATGCTAGTAAGTCCAAAACCACATATTGATGCATTAGGACATATTATGGTGCTAACCGAGTTAGGATCTCAGTTGCATCTGAGCTACTCTAGCTTAACCGAACTGAGTCGGGTTATAAAAGAATTGGGAAGTTAGTTTTTGCTGATATTTTGAGTAAGCCTATGAGAACTACCTAAGCTATGCCACCTACTATGTATATAGCATTAATGAAATAATATAATGGTAATAACTGTTATAAATGATGAATTGGAAAGGTTATTGTTCTACAAAGATTTTAGTTTGTAGAGAAATTTAGAGGACTTAGCAATTCCGAGTGAATTTGTGTTTGAAAGTGAAGTTTAATCAAATTCTCTGAGAAATATGGTATCCACATCCAGAAGAAAAATTTAATAAAGGATCTAATATGTTGGTGAGAAATGTTGTATGTAATTCTCCACAGTTTAAGCTTCATCAACTAGTAGCAGAGGAAATAGATCCATTGGGAGCTCATTCCCTAATTCCTCCAAGGGTATTACTAGTCAATGACATTCGAAGCTTCTATCATTGTAACATCCAAGAGCTTGGAATAATTGAGATGAATCAAGCATATGAGAAATTGTGCATACATGGGAATCTAAAGCCTAAGCACAAGCATCCTAAGATTAAAGGTTTAACCCACATCTTGCACATGCCGAAGAATTTCCAAATCAAATGGATTAGATTCATTATTAGCCATGTTAATGACATGCAGCTATGGTTGGAGCATCCTATGAAGATCACAAAGATAATGATACACCGAATAATAGTGTATCCTATGCTTGACAAAGATAAGGCTACCAAAAACCTAACCAAAGATAAACTAGACGAGTTAACTCTTGCCGAGTGGGACAGAAGAGGCATGAGACTAAATGGAGTTACTGAAATGGAATTGAAGTTTGGGATTCATGTGATAGCTCACAAGATATATAGTTCCAAAAAACCAAATAGTGTACCGTGTGAAGTGGTGGACTTAGCATACAAGGTGGTGAAGAATAATCTGGTATTTGACCTAGCTAAGTTGTAGCTCAGCCATCAAAGAAAGAATATGGAAATCATCTAGGCGTCCAAAACAAATCCATGTAAGTTTGGTTCTCTTCTTGTATACATATTCTTTTATGTTCATAAATTCTTTCCTTCCAAGGGTACAATAGTATGGAAGAAGGATATACCCATAATTCATCAGATAAATGAATTCATAGCTGAGTTAGGAGATAATTTTGAGAATATTATGGATGGATGTTTTGAGAACTTTAGATAGAAAATGAAGAGAAAATACAGGATTCCTAAACAACTAGTTGAATATTATAAGGATGATATTTGTTTCCTAGTTGATTGTGATAAGGTTTACATACAAGAAGTAAAGCCTAGGGTTGCATGGGTGAAACCTCTTTCATATGAGGTTAACATAGATGAGACCAAGAACATCATTGAAGCACTTGTGAATGAACCTACCAACCCCAAGGCACCATACTTTGGTACCTATTTAGAAGCAAAAAGCAGGATATCTATAGAGATAGATATTCCTAAGACTTTGAAAAGAGGAAAGAAGAGGTTAGACAAGTTTGAAATGAAATTGGTATAGGAGAATGTAGGCAATCCTCAAGCCTTAGAATTTTTTGGCTTGTATCTGACCTTAGCCAAGTCAGAGATGTGTTTTTTTCTTTGTGTCCTTAGAAGGTAACGTAGACTAGGTGAGTTAGTGATAAGACTAAGGTCACCAATTAGTCATTGTTAGTTGTTTTGATTAGTTTAGGCTTAGTGGGTCTAAAGTTGGGATTTGGGTTCAAAATGTGTTCTAGACCCATGAAGGGTGTAAAATATGCCTTAAGGTAATTAATTTGGGTTAGTTCATTGAACTAAGTAGCCTAGAGGCCCTAGATTCTAGTTTTTATAGTTAATGCAAACTCGGAAACATTGGATTCCCACAAATGTAGGAGTGGGAATTGATTTCAAGTGGCATAGAATTATGAAGGGCATCTTAGACACTCTCATGCTCGAATCCCAAGTTAGAGTTATTTTTAATCAACTTTTTGTAAGCAAGAAAGAAGAGTTCCCTACAAACAGTGTACAATCAACTCATTTGCATGTTAATGGTGTTGTAATGGATTAAATAGTGAGAGTTATCTATGGATTCATGTAGTGTGTTAATAGTTTTGAGTTAATCTTCAGTCTGTAGGAAAATATTTGCTAATTAGGGAGTTTGATGGTCTCTTACTGACAATTTTTTCTTTCACGGCTCCCACTTGAGATTCTACCATGGAAACCTTGAAAAAGTGGATGAATCTCATAGTGGAGCCTTTGTACATTCTGTATATAGTAGTAGGAATTCAGGAAGTGAAGTGAGATATATTTAAACTCATGCCCTAGGCGAGTTAGGACAACTCGATTAGGTGCATGAGAGGTTAGAAACCTATTGTAGAGGCAAGGGAGTGAGATGGAGGACTGAGCCAAGTGATGTTAGAAAGTCATTAGGGTCTTATGAGTCCCTAGGATCAAGATCATAGCATGAATAGTCCATCTAGATTAATTAGTGAAGAGAAATTAGAGCATAGCTTGTGAAGAGCTAAAATTGGCCTAAAAACCCTACTTTCTAGGACAATACTATAGGGATGAGTTGGGAACCTAAGCCCTTAGAAATCCTTTAGGTTTCTATAAAGGGTATCTAGATCCAATAATTTTTTGGGGGTTCAGGAGCAATTTTTTAGAGTTAATCCAAAAAACGCTCTGGATATGGCTAATAGGACTACTAGGCCTAATAGGACAGTTTGAAGATAATTCATGAACTCGACCATTTTGGGTCCATAAACTAATGAATTTTGAGTTTTTTGGAAATAGGAAGGACATCACAAGTACCTACATTACCATTTTAGCATGGAGAGTATTGGTGTGGAGAAATTTGTGTTGATTTCTTCAAACCTTTGAGAGCATTGTGACACAATTGAGATAGTTGTCATCCAAGGTGAAAACACAACAATTGTAACTCTTTGATAAGAGTTGGGAAGGGTCATAGAAAAAGTGTCTATTGACTTTGGAAGGCCCTAAATTAGAATTAGGAACCTAAATTGGATTAGGACAAGCTAGGTCTTGTCATGGGAGTTGTGTAAGCACACTTTGGAGATTATTTCTATCAGATTGGTATCAAAGCCTATTTTGATCAGGATTGTGGTTAATTTTTTAGCCTATAGAATCCATTGGAGAATAAAAAATGGTGACAAATCCTGAATTAGAAAAGAAGGTAGATGATCAAGAAGTGGAGAATATACTACTTCAAGATAGATTGGCTCAACTTGAACAAAAATTTGATGAGAAGGCAGATGGAGTGTTAAACAAGGTTGATGGGAAAGGAAAGAACCATGCCATAGAAGATGAAATCCCTGAAGTAGACCCTATCACTCAACAAGAACCATTCTTTAAAGCTCTGAAAGCTATGAGTGGTAAATTTTTAGAGAGACCCCATTTTCAATGGAAAAATGCAACCAGAAGTAGCTCTTTATTAAATAGAGGGCTTAGAAAACCATTTTGAGTGTGATGGAATCACATAGGTTCAAAAAGTGAAGTTTGCCAAAGAAAGATTGAGAGGACAAGCTCTCACCTAGTGTAAATTCATCCAGGATGAAAGAGAGAAGGATGGAAAGAAGCCTATTGCTTCATGGAGAGCTATGGTAGAAAAAGTAAGAGAGGCTTACATTCCAAAGGATTATGAAATCCAACTCCATAAGAGAAGACAAGGTCTAAGGAAGAAGGACCTAGATGTCAACTCTTACACTGAAGAATTCCAAAGACTTTGTATGAGGTCAAGGATAGAATAAGATGAGAAAGAGTAAGTAGAAATGTATCTTAATGGCCTCAAATGGACCATTCAAGATGAGATGAGTCTTTTGACTCCAGATATAGTAAAAAAGTGCCACCAAATTGCTATCAACATGGAGGATAATTTGAAGAAGAAACAAGACTCCAAGACTTCAAGAGGAAGAGGTAGAGGGAGAGATACTAGAGGACAAAGAAGAAACTATGGAGGAAGAAGCTCTGAATCTAAAGGAAAATAAAAGACTAAGCTTATTGAAAAACATGAAGGGAAATTCAATAGGGGAAGCTCAAGTAGAGGAAGGAACTCAAAAAATAGAGGAAGAGGCAGTAATCTAGGGAGAGGCAACTATTTTGCTAATATGAAGTGTTATCATTGTAACCAATTGGGGCATCTGGATTATAGGTGTCAAGAAAAGGGAAGTTCTTCACAAGGAGGTGAAAAAAGAGTGAACTATGTCCATGAAGAGACAAGTGGAAATAAGAACCCTAAATTCCCATTGGAATCAGAGGAGGGAGAAAACATTATGATGAGGAGAACTCTCATAAAAGAACTAGTGAAGGAAGAAAGTAGCCAGAGAAGAGAACTCTTTAGAGTGAAGTGTAAAATGATGGGAAATGTGTGTAGAGTCATCATAGACTTAGGATCAACTGAAAACATATTGTCAGAGGAGGTAGTTAGCAAGATAAACATGACAAGGATACCCCACATCAACCCTTATAAGGTCACATTGATTAACAAAGGACAACATGTCCTAGTTAATGAAAAATCTTGGGTGGAATTCTCCATTAGGAGATATAAAGATAAAGTTTTATGTGATGTCTTACCTATGGATGCATGCCACTTGCTCCTAGATAGACCATGGAAATTTGACCAGATGGCTATGCATAATGGAGTGAAAAACTACTACACTTTAAAGAAAGACAATATAACATACAAAATTTAGTGACTGTTGGAGGATGTAGAATTGAAGTCTACTAGTCCAACCATTCTTATGGTGGGTGAAAAGGAGTTCTTAGAGACTCTAGATGAAGGAGAAGGAATTGGATTTGCACTGGTGTTGAAACGAATGGAAGTTTCAGACAAATCAGAGAAGATAGAGTTACCCAAAGAAGTTCAAAAGATGCTAGTAAAGTACCAAGGGATACTAAGTGATGGATAGCCAACCACCTTAACACCTAAGAGGTCAATAAGCCACAAAATAGACCTAATCCCTAGAGCCACCCTACCCAGTAAGTAAGCCTATAAAATGAATCCCCAACAAAATGAAGAGATAGCTAGGCAAGTTCAATAATTGTTAGAACAAGGCCTTATAAGAAAGAGCATTAGCCCTTATGTTGTACCCATCATCCTAGCACCGAAGAAAGGGGGAACTTGGAGGTTATGTACATAATCCAAAGCAATCAATAGGATTACCATTAGGTATAGGTTCGCTATCCCTAGGATAGAAGACCTAATGGACTGTCTAGGAGGGGCTAGATACCTCATAAAGATAGACATAAAAAGTGGATACCATCAAATAAGGGTGAATGAAGGGGATGAGTGGAAGACAATATTCAAAAATACTGAAGGGTTGTATGAATGGCTACTCATGCCATTTGGCCTATCAAATGATCCATCAACTTTCATGAGGTTGGTGAACAAAGTAATTAAAGAGTACAATGGAAAGTTCATAGTGGTTTACTTAGATGATATACTCATCTATAGTAAGACAAGGGAAGAGCACCTCATGCACTTGGAATTAGTATTTAAGAAGTTGCAGGAGGAGAATTTGATGATCAACTTAGAAAAGTGTGAGTTCATCAAGAAAGAGTTGGTGTACCTTGGCTTTGTACTATCACAAGGTAACTTAAAAATGGATCCAAGAAAGGTTGAGGCCATCATCAACTAGCCTACTCCAAGGACAAGAACTGAGGTAAGAAGATTTCATGGTCTTCCACAATACTATGGAAATTTTATTAAACAGTTGAGTGCAATATGTGATCCTATCTTAGATATAATCTATTGGTGCCCAAAAATGCTGAATTGAATTTCCTTTGGACTTTCCAATCCAATTATGGGAAATCCAATTATTTTTGGCCAACTAATGAGAATGATTGATTATGATCCTCTTACCCTACACTTCTAGCTCTACATGACCAAGGTGGGTGAACCTTCACCTGAATAGGGCTTTTATAGTAGATAACCTATGTATGGAACTCAAACTTTCATCTCTCAAAGTATGGAAAGGAACTTGAAATAAATATAACTAAAATCAATATATCATGAACTGTAAACTGAAATACTTTAAGTAATTGAAAGAATGTTTAGTAAATGTGTATGTAATTTGAAATGA
>MU223371.1:738751-772073 GCA_018584345.1 Thuja plicata | reverse complement strand
AAGGACTTATCTTTATTGATTTTGAAAAAATAGTACATCCAGGTCCATGTTTATACTTGTTGATTAAAAACTATCCAAATATGTGAAATTGTATTATATTGTATTGTCTCCTCTTTACATTTTATATTATGTGTATATGTGTGTGTGTGTGTGTGTGTGTGTGTGTGTGTTTGAGTGGCTTTCACACCTCTTTAAGGTGAAAAGACACAACCTTTATTACAAAATATTTTGAAAAAATAATAAACTAACTAAAAAATAACTACCTAACTTTTGGATTTGACTTTGGTCAAAAATCCAAAACACATCATGAAAAGCTAAGATTTTTGCTAGAGATAGGAAATTTGATATCCCAAACTGGGTCGGTTTTAGATTTTAAAATTCAACCATCTTCAGCCTCTGTTGGCATCATCTTTGTAGCAGGTCTAAATTCCAGCATTTTCTAAAGGCTTCGATTACTTAGTTCTATTTATTTGTGTCATAAAGCTTCCTTCCTTTGATCTTTTTTTATGGAGAAACATGCTTCTTGATAATGGATTGGGAGTTCTAAATTATTAAAATTCAGGTTACCACCACAATCAAGGGAGACATGAAGACCAAGTTTGTTTGGAATGATCAAGCTAATAGTGGTTTTGAACTATTGAAAAAGAAGATAGAAACTCAACGAATTTTAGTATTACCAATCTTTGAAAAAATTGTTCACAATTGAGTGTGATGCCAACAATGTGGCAATGGATTAGTCCTAAGTTAGGAGGGAAGACTAGTGGCCTTCCATTTGGAGAAGATAAGTGAAGCCAAGAAAATATATTCTTCTTATGATGTAGAGATGTATGCCTTGGTCTATTCATTGAGAAAATGGAGGAATTATCTATTGCCAAAGGAGTTTATAGTCTCCTCTGACAACCAAGCATTGAGTTTCTTGAACTCACAAGACAAATTGAGTCATAAGCACATGAAGTGGGTTGAATACCTACAAGCATATACATTCAACATCAAACACAAGAAAGGGTTGCAGAATAAAGTTGCAGATGCTTTGAGCAGAAGAGCATTGAAAATTCAGGAGATTCAATTGCAGAGTATGGGGATTGGAAACTTTAAGGACATGTATGAAGAAGATGAGGACTTTGCAAACATGTATAAGGTATGTCAAGAGTATAAAAACCACTTTCATAGTCAATACTCTGAATACACTTTGTAGTATATTTTTTTGTTTAAAGGGGGTCAGTTGTGTGTCCCGAGGGGGTCAATAAGAATGAATCTCATACAAGAGAAACATAATGGTTCACTTAGTGGCCATTTTGGGATTAATAAAACTCAGGAATTAGTCCAAAGATTCTATTTTTGGCCCAAGATGAACTTGGATGTTGATGTGAAGAGATATGTTGAGGGATGTGTTATCTGTCAGAAGGCCAAAGAAACATCTACAAATGCAGGCCTATATCAACCCTTACCCATTCCAACCAAGCCATGGGAATATCTAAGCATGGATTTTGTGGTAGGTCTACCCAAAACTAGACAAGGAATGGATAGTATCTATGTGATTATAGACAGATTTAGTAAGATGGCTCACTTTGTTCCATGCAAGACAAAAAATGATGCCAATCAAATAGCTTCCTTATTATTTAAGGAGGTTGTTAGGATTCATGGTTAACCACTAAGTATTGTGTCTGACAGAGACACCAAGTTTATGAGCCACTTTTAGAAGACTCTTTGGAAAATTTTTGGCACCAACTTATCATTTGGGTCTACCTACCATCCTTAGTCAGATGGTTAGACAAAGGTAGTAAATAGGAGCCTTGGAAATCTCCTAAGTTGTTTGGCAAAGGAGTATGGTCAGACAAAGGACTAACTCATTGCACAAGAAGAATATGCTTATAATGATACTGTCAATAGAACCACAAGGAAAATCCCTTTTGATATTGTATATGGCATCCATCCTAGAGGAATTCATGAACTTAGAGACCTTAAAGATGGAGCTAAAGGTAGTGGATATGCTGAGGATTTTGCATATGCTATGCAAGAAGTTCATGACACAATTAGGAAGACTCTCACTAAGAATACAAAGAAGATCAAAACCAAGGTGGATGAGAGAAGAAGGGATTTCCAATTTAAGATTGGAGATCTAGTGATGGTTCATCTTAGTAAAGAAAGACTTTAGAAAGGAACACCTCACAAACTTCAAATGAGGAGAATTCATCCATGTGTCATCATTGACAAATCTTGAGCCAATGATTACAAAGTGGAACTTCCAGAGGATTTGGGTTTATCACCACTCTTAAATGTTGTAGACTTGATACTATACAAGGCCCAATCCCTGATGCTGATCAGAGTCTGAATGAAGTCATATAGGAGGTTGAAGAGCTGCACTTTCCCTCTACACCAATCAAACAAGCTGAGAGCATGTTGTATTCTAGAATTTAAAAGAAGACCAAGAAGAAAGAGTACAAAGAACACATGATCAAATGGAGAGGACAATTTGATATAGATGTAGTATGGATCAAAGACAATGATTTTAAGAAGTTGGGGGTTGACACTGACTTACTCAATTGAAGGGTGGATTGAAGCCTTTTGTTTAGGGGAGGATCATGTAGGAGCACCTAGGAAATCCTCAAGCCTTAGAATTTTTTAGCTTGTATCTGACCTTAGACAAGTCAGAGATGTGTGTTTTCTTTGTGGCCTTAGAAGGTCATGTTGACTAGGTTAGTTAGTGATAAGACTAAGGTCACCAATTATTCATTGTTAGTTGTTTTGATTAGTTTAGGTTTAGTGGGTCTAAAGCTAGGATTTGGGTTCAAAATCTGTTCTAGACCCATGAAGGGTGTAAAAGATGCCTTAAGGTCATTAATTTGGTTTAGTTCATAGAACTAAGTATCCTAGAGGCCCTAGATTCTAGTTTGCATAGTTAATGTAAAAGATGCCAAAAGTTGTCATGACAACATTTGCAAGAAATTGCAAATGTTGCATAAAACTCAGAAACATTGGACTCCCAAAAATGTAGGAGTGTGAATTGATTTCAAGTGGCCTAGAAGTGTGGATAAGGGTATCTTAGACACTCTAAGGCTTGAATCCTGAGGTAGAGTGATTTGTAATCAAGTTTTTGTAAGCAAGAAAGAAGAGTTCCCTGCAAACAGTGTACAGTCGACTCATTTGCATGTTAATGGTGTTTTAATAGATTAAATATCAAGAGTTAGATATGGATTCATGTAGTGTGGAGATACATGACTTTTATTTTGAGTGTGTTAATAGTTTAGAGTTAATCTTCAGTTTGTAGGAAAAAAATTGCTAATTAGGGAGTCTGCTAGTCTCTTACAGATAGTTTTTGCTTTCATGGCTCCCACTTGAGATTCAACCATGGAAACCTTGAAAAAGTGGATGAATCTTGTAGTGGAGAATTTTTAAATTCTATATATAGTAGTAGGAATTTAGGAAGTGAATGGAGCTATTTTTAAACTCATGCCCTAGGTGAGTTAGGACAACTTGGTTAGGTGCATGAGAGGTTAGAAACCTATTGTAGAGGCAAGAGAGTGAGATCGAGGACTAAAACAAGTGATGTTAGAAATTAATTAGGTTCTTATGAGTCCCTAGGATTGATTTCATATCATGACCAATCCATTTGTATTAATTTGTGAAGAGAAATCAAAGCATAGCTTGTGAAGAGCTAAAATTGGCCTAAAAGCCCTACTTTCTAGGACAATACTATATGGATGAGTTTAGAACCTAAGACCTTAGAAATAATTTAGGTCTCATTAAATGGTATCTAGATCCAATAATAGTTTTATGGGTCAAGAGAAATTCTTTAGAGTTAATTCATAAAAAGCCTCTGGATAGGGCTAATAGGACTACTAGGCCTAATAGGAGTGTTTGAAGATAATTCAGGAAATCGACCATTTTGGGTCCAAAAACCTATGGATTTTGAGTTGTTTGGATGTAGGAAGGACATCAAAAGTACCTACATTACCCTTGTATCATGGAGAGTATTGGTATGGAGAAATTTGTGTGGATTTCTTCAATCCTTTGAGAGCATTGTGACACAATTGAGATAGTTGTCATCCAAGGTGAAAACACAACAATTGTAACTCTTTGATAAGAGTTGGGAAGGGTCTTGGACAGAGTGTCTATTGACTTTGGAAGGTCCTAAATTAGAATTAGGAACCTAAATTGGATTAGGACAAGCTAGGTCTTGTCTTGGGAGTTGTGTGAGCATACTTCAGAGATTACTTCTATCAGAAATATGGAAAGACCTCTGACTCTCCTTCTATCATTGAAAGTAGAGAACATACAATTAAGATAGAGGATGATGAACCTGAGAAAGAAAAGGAAGAGATAGATGTAGAACCTCCTTAGAAGAAAATGAAGGCAACACCTAAGTAAAAGGCAAAGACCACTACACCTATAATCACCACAAGGAGATCAAGAACAAAACTTGTATTAGGTAAAGATGATGATAATGATGATGAAGTTGATATAGTTGTCTTCAAGAAACCACCACCTACACTTGAGAAGAAGCTTGAAGATCTGAAATAAGGTAGTGGTATGAGTTCTCTTAAGTCATTGAATTATGCTTCAAGGACTAAGGAAGAACAAAATAAGATAGAGGAAGCAGTTGTGGAGAAAATGGCTAAGTGGAAGTATGACCCCTTTGAGTTAAAGAATCATATGAATAAAGATTTGTTCAAAGAAGTATCTATTCCCTAGTACAATGGAGTCAAAACTGAAAAGGACATAAGGGAACAGACCTTGAGGTAATTCATGCCTGCTATGAAAAACAAAGAGATTAAAGAGGCAATGACCAAATATGAAAATAATCATACTCTGATATTCTAACATTCTAGATAGTGAAAAAAAAGATAGAAGATGTTGTGAAGTATGCCACAACAATGTGGAAATATATATTTGAAGTGAAAGGAGATGATAAGGCAGAAGCACCAAGTTTAGATCCTCTTGAACAGACCAATGATGATACATTACCCAAGGTACAAACAATTGAAGAGTCTAATGCCAAGAAAATTAAAGTAGAAGTGATGGCATCATTTCCCCAATCACCTATCCAAAACATATTGTTTCCGAGTAAGGATAAGGTTACAGAATCAACATCTGAACTAGTGGGAACAGAGCAACAGGCTCCACCTACTACCAGACCAGTCATAATAGAGTCATAGATGGACAAGGTAAATGTTTCTTCAGCCAGTATTGATTCTTCAGTCAACCTTGATTAAACAATTGATATAGTAAAGGTCAATGACCTAATCTAATTGAATACTGAAGTACAAGATGAGGATGGAAAAGGTAAGGAAATTGTTCCTTCACCTAATCCCAAGATCAAAGGTAAGAAGAAGGAACTAAATACTGATAAGATTGATCTAGAAGAAGACATTGTGATTCCAGATTGGGATCAGTCCGGCTTAATAGTAGAGCAAATGGATATACTTGGAGATCTATGGAAGAAAAGAGAAATCCAAAAGAAGCTCCAAGAAGAGAAAAAGAGGAATAGAGTACTTGAAGATGTAAAATGCATATTCATAGATGCGCTATAGATTGAAGTCAATGAAAATGACTCTATTATGGACTAATTTGTTAACATAGTCCACTGGTTCAATAATGACATGAATGGTCAAGAGAAACTACTTGAGAAAGCAGAAAGAAAGTTTGAAAACAAGGTTCTAGAGAATGTTGCAAAGAAGAATGCAATTGACTAGGTGTAGCTAACCAATTTTATTAGCACTCTAGAAACCATTGTGAGCAATGTAGTAGCATTATTTGTAAAGTTGAGTAATACTTCTAACTTTACTGTGGAAATAAAGAATAAGATAGTAAAGATTTATGTAGATCTGAAGGAAAGTGCAAAGCAGTTGGCACTTGATCCGAGCACAAGCTCAATACACTTTTTGAAGATCAAATATCTAACTGATCTACAAGCTAAGTTATTGAGAGAAGAAGCAAGGACTAGAGAGTCTCTTACATCCATCGAGATCCAACTCCTACCACACATGGATGCAATGAAGAAATGCATCACAAATGCCAAGATGCTCATTCATGACAATAATTTATTAGTTGTAGAACTTATGATAGAGTTTTCAGCCAAGATATATATATAATTGGACATCATGCAGGTGCTATAGGAAAATTGGGACAACACTCTGTCTCCAATTTTGAAGGTACATTGTGATTTCTTATCCTAATTTGGAATAACCTTGTAGTTATATCTTTTGGAATTTTTATCAAAAACAAGGGGGAAAGTCATTGTATATACATTGAGGAAATACATGTACAATTGAGTAGAGAAGAAGATATACATTACATAAACAATTTTGAAAAAAAATATAGTCAGCTGGACCCGAGTAGTAGAGAAGGTGTCAAAACCTGAGCAGATGGTAAGGGGGAGTTTTCACCTATCAGATTCAGAGTTCAATGATGAGTGCTTTTGTCACTAATTCCAAAGGGGGAGATTGTAGACCTTATGAAAAGACATGTTTTCAGTTAGTGTCAAAACACTTAGTCATGTAGTATTTCTCGAGTGATTAGTATTGCCCGAGTGACTAGCATCGCCCGAGTGATCAGTATTGCCTGAGTGACCAACATTTCCTGACTGATCAATGTGATATGAGTGATCATCATATTGCCCGAGTATCATTTTATTATCCGAGTAGACTTCTAGACCCAAGTGATAGTATTGAGCTAACTTTGCATATATTATTTGATATCATTATGTCTAATGGAATCCAACTTATGAAGTTATTTATTTGGATAAAATATATATGTAAGATACTTTATTTATCCACAGAAGTATATATGTATATGTATATATGTGAATATGAAGTGGCATATTGATTAGAAGATTGCAGAAGTATAAAAATTAGAGCAGAGACTCATCCATATAATCCAGGTGATTATTTATATTCAGAATGATCTCATTCAGAAAATTAGATTTGTATAAGAAGATCATCTATTGGTTCATTCTTACAGGTGGATAAGAAAAATCCTCTAACTAGGTGGACTTAACAATCTTTTATAAATCTCTTAATAGAGTTGCATACTTATTGTATTGTATCAAATCCTTTAACAAGGTGGACTTAACAATCCTTATTGCTCATAACATGGTAGGCCATTAGAAGTGGTCAATGTAAGCTATAATAGGCTAAATTTATACTGCAGTACTAAATCTTGTGGGTATCATCCCCACCTGAGTTTTACTTTATATTTGGAAGGTTTCTGGGTAACCAAATATTGTGTCATGTGTTATGTATGATTCTTTTAGTTCTATGCATGCAAACAGATTAGATAATCTATTGTGAATAAAGAAGATTAAGTTTTATTGGTTCATGATTCACCCCCTCTCAGTCACCTTGCATGTAATATATTTAAAATAGTCTGTCTGTCAGGGTTGTCTCTTTGTCGGGTTACACTATAGTTCTACTCATTGATAGTGCTTTCTTGGGTTTCTTGCTTAGGTATCGCTACGAATTTTCTCTTTGAGTTCTCTATCCATTGGGGTGCACTATTCATCAGTGTTTGTTGTCACTTAGTGCATACTAAAATTTTATGCATTACTAATAGCATTACCTTTATCTCTCTAGTTCTTAGAATTCTTTGACACTATGTATATAACCAATCAGATTATATCAAGTTGACATCAATGACAATATAATATATTAACTGATTTTAATGTCTTGCACTAAATTTATGCAGCTTGGTGATCATCAACTTAACATATTCAAACATTCAATCAGTTATGGTTTATTAATAACCATCAAAACTTGTTGAAAGAGTCATGATCATTTTCTTTATTATTGTCTTTATCAATGGATTTCATGTTGGAAATAATGGAATGGTGTGTACTGAGAGGGGAGGGGTGAATTAGTACCCTTTAAAACTTTTATTCAATTAACCTTAATCCTTTAGTAATCAATTGTATTACCAACCATATGTGTTATTCTATCTTTGTGTATGTTATATCAGATCATACACTTAATTTTCATGTAAACATTCATAGAAACATTCATGAAATGTAATGACACATGACACAAGATTTGGTAACACAGAAAACCCTTGTTAGAAGGTAAAAACTATGATGGGGATGAAACCCACAAAACTTCACTATCTGCAGAATGGAAGGGGTCAGTTAAGGCTTACAAGTTTGATCACTTCTGATGATCTTACCCTATTAGGAGTAATATGTCTAGACTGGTTAAGGTATACTCTATTTAGAGCTTTAGCAACACTGTTGAGTGTGCACTCAGTTAAGAGATTTAGAAAGGATTTTTAAATGCACCTTCTCAAAGGATTTCTTCTATTTTCTACACTTGTTAGAATGTAGTCAAAAATACTTATTGACTTGAGTATATGCAATCTATAATTTCTGATTACAGATCCATTAAAGTTCACAATATAATGTATCACATATAGTGAGTGATCAATACCTCTGTTCTACTTGGTATCCTTGGATCTTGTTCTTCGTAACTAATTTCATCCTTTGCTATCCCTCTGCATAAAACCCTATCTCTAATTCATAGAAGTGTCTTTGGCTACAATCATCATCACATCATCTTGTTCTGATTGATTACACATCTATTTATACAATTATTTTTACCTAAACAAGTTTCACACATAACAATGATAACTCTATGATCAAAGGTTTACAACTTGAACTTGATCTCCTAGTTTGCATGTTACTAATCAGTTAGACTGATTAAAAAAATTATAATTACATTTATTTTGCCTCAAGAAATGGATTGAAAGAAAATAAAAAATATAAATATAAAACACAAGTGTTTTAATTAATGTGGAAGTGAGATCCACATTTCTTGGGATTATAACTGTCTCTTGGGTTGCTCTATAGTCTACCTGTTTGGTTCCTCTATGAACTATCTATTGGGTTACTTTAGTTTATTCTCTATTGGTTTACATTGTTGGGTTCTACTTGTAAAATGTGTCATCAATTTACATTGTAACCTGCTCTGTCGGGTTACACTATAAAATTTATTGTCGAGTTCCCTTATGAATTTTTTTTGTCATGTTACAATAGTATCAAATACTGATATGTGCAAAAACTAAAATGTTTAGTATATACACCATGTGTTCACCTTGTCATTATGACTCCCCCTATGTGTATGATCCAATATAATATATGTATATACACTTTGAATTCATACTATTTCCCCCTTTCACCTTGTCTTCCCCCTTTAACATATCATTTTCCCCTTTTTTGATGATAAGGGAAAAGGTGTAATTATTTACAACTTGTCAAAAATGTGGGAATGGGAGTTCTTCATGTCTTCCATTATTTTCTCCAAGTTCTCTTGTAGGTGATCCAGGGCCATGTGCTCCAATGAAATTCTTGCGTGCATGTCATAGATGATGTCGGTGACAAACATCTCAGGGGTGGCAATCAATTTTATGTCTGTAGTCATATGTTGCTGCAGTAGTGTGAGATTGGGTAGAAGTACAACCTATAGCTCAGTTACCTCATATCTAAACTTTGATTTTACCTCTTGAATATTAAGTCTCAACTTCTTTTCTTTCATTACCTTGTCATAATGCAACTTGATTTCATTGTTAGTGGTTGAGATACCTTGTGCACTAGTAGTAAGATTTTTATCTATCTTTGCAATCTTTTCACTATTTTCCTTAGTGAAGTTCTCTAATGTGCTTAACTTCTGAATTAAGGTTATAGCTTCTAAAATTATTGGTTCCAATTCATTTACTAGTTTAGATAGCTTTACCTTGTTCTTAGCCACTTCTTGGATGATTTTCTCAATCAATTTGTATTGGTACTTTTGTTCTACATGTTCTTCTATGGCCTTCTCTGCATCCACATTCTATGATGTAATAGCTTCGGTAAGAATGGCTAATTGATCAATGATAGAATCATTTTGATCAATGTCTATATTAGGTACAATATGTTGAAGTATCTCCTTGGTTTTCTCTAGTACCTATGTATCCTTTCTCCCCTTCTTAAGCTTATCTTGGATAACTTTTCCTTTATAAAGTTTTGCATACTTTGTAAGTGAATTTGGATCCAATGTCCTCAGATTAGAGTCTAGTATTTCAATTATCTCTTCCAGTGTAACTGGATGCTTATTCTTCTTCTTCTTCTTCTTAGAAAGTGTAGTGGAGGCACTTGTACATAGTACCATAGCAAGTTCCTTTGCTTGGTCTGATGTTCTTGATGCAGGCTTTGTAGGTGTTGTGCCTTTTTGTTGCTGCTCAGTATCTACCTATTGAATTTGTGTGGACATCTCCACATCAACCTTTCCTTTATCTTCAACTCCTCCTTTGGTATCCTTAGGAGTGGCATCACCTTTCTTTTCTTCTTCACCCCTATTTTATTTATGTTCTCCATCTGTTTCTTTATGTTCTTCATTTGTTACATTCCTCTCATTCGTTGTGTTTTTCTTTTCCTCTTTACCCTTATCATCGAGTATGCTTGCATCATGCTCAGATGACCTATTTTTATGAGATGATACTTATAGCTTGTATCAATAATGGTATTTGGATTAGTATATTCACTTGTACAACATCCATTTTTGTATCTTTTTCCTTGGGCTACTTGGAGGTAATAGTGAAATCTTCATTTTCCTTTACCTCATCTGTAAGATCATCTCTGGTGATATCTATGATATTTGTATCTATGATTGTATCATCTACATTATCCCTTAATGATTTTAGAATATGATGAATTTCATCCATTGCATTTCTCTCTTCTGTATTCAATTCAATTTGAGTGACACCCTCATCACCATTTATCAGAATGTGCTATGGGCTCGGTATAGCCTCTTTTTCTTCATTGTGAGGCTTGTCAATAAGTTCTAATGCTCTCTCAGGGCTTGTGTCCTTTTCAGGTATATCGAGTGCTTTTCTCCAAGTATCCTCACTTTCTTTGTCAAGATCAATAAAGTTTCCCTATAGGACTTTGTATTTCCCTGTAGGACTTTGTAAGATCTCAATTTTTATAAGAACCTTTTTGAATGTAACTTCATTATTTCATCAATTTCTTCCATTTTGGACTTGGGTGGCATAATAGAAACTAGGGTTCTTTCCGTTATCAATTTTTCAGAATTCAGTGTGAATGTCTACCATGCCAATAGTCTATCAAGAAGTTCTTTTGGCATTTTAACTTCAAACTATAATGGTATATATTTAAATAGACACATTTTTGTGATGATTGCTTCCTCTATCTTGTTCTAATCCTTGGGATTCAGAGTTAGCCATTTTCTAATCTTACGGTCAGTTATTGAACCGGCCTTGATCATTGATGCACATACCTCATTAATTGTAGTATGAAATTTGTTCTTGATAGGGTTTTCTTCTTGTTCGATGTCTTCTATATCTTCCTTAATTTTAATGAATTTTCTTCTTTTCGTTGGTGCCTTTTTCCCGGTTTGAGGCTTCCTCTTGTAAGTCCTCACTTTTCCTTTCTTGACTGGTGATGAAGTTGTATATTTTGTTGTTTGACTTCTAGTCCTTGATGCAATAGTAGTCCTTGGTTTATTTGTTGGTGGTGGTTCATTGGACTCTGTAGATTCAGTTTCACTCAATTGTTCTTCTTCATTGATGGGTGATTGTCCCTCAATGTCATCCTTTTGTTCTGACTCTTCATCATTTACTGACAACTTCTTCTTAAGTGTCTTTACCATTTTTTCTTTCTTTCTATCAATTTTCTTCACAACTAAGCCTATTTTTATTCTTTCCTTGGCTTCCTCATAGGTTCCAAACCTTGGTCATGTTTTTTCTAATGGCTCATTTAACAATGCTTTAATAGCATTGGTGGCTTGATCTATGTTGATCTCATAGTCAAGTGGTGCTAACCATGCTATCCTTGATATATCTAGTTTGATCAAGGTGTTATCGGTGTCCACCATAAAACATATATTAGTATTATATTTTTCTACCAGTTGTTCTGGTATCCTCATCCTTTTCTACATCCTTTCCCTAAATCCTGTAAAGTATTCATCCATAATTGATGTAAATTTGTCACCTAGTGACTTGATGAATTCACTGATTTGAATTGTCACTGGTCGGGTAGTATCCTAGTTGACATTACCAATAGATGGAAAGAAGTCTTGAAAGTATAAAAAAATGCACATTAGATGTGATTCGAACATATAAGAATTGGAATTTGTAGACATGATTGTCCTCAAGTTTTGATCTAACTACTTTAGTAGAAGCTCAGATAGATCTAATTGTTGACCCTTCTTTACACTCATGTGGGCAGTGTCAATTGCTCCACATGCAATGTTGTTCATCTTGCTGGCTTGGAATATCTTGTATCCGAACACACATGCACCAAATTTAATTTCAAGATCCTTGATGGAATTTACCTTCAATCCTCTGTCATCCCATTTTGCACCTATATTCTTTTCTATGTTGGGGCAAGGAGGGTGTTTGAGTACTTTTGCCTTGTCAGTTATAGGATAATGGTGCAGCAGCACCTAGGCTATCCTCCAAGCCCTAGATGTTTTGGCTTGTAACTGACCTTAGCCAAGTCAGTGTGTGTGTTTATTTTGGACCTTAGTAGGTCTTGCAAGGTATGTTACTAGGTGGATATATAGTTAATGTCTAATCCAACCTAGTATAGTTAGGTTACTTTATTGCTTAGTTTTGGTCTAAATGGGAAATATGGGCTAAATGTGTCCTAGACCTTAGTATAGTAAGAAATATGCTTTTATAGGATTTTATGAGGTTAATTCATTGAACCATATGGGTTATAGGACCTAAAATATAGGATGGAGGCATAAATGCAAATATTCTCAAAGTTGCTCAACAGTTGCCATGACAACATTTGCAAATTCTTGCAAATGTTGCATAGAACTCGACAACTTTGGATTCCCCTCACTGTAGTAGTGGGAAATTAATGGAAAAGGCCTAGAAATATGGAACAATCATCTTAAGGATGTATGTGGTTCATTTCCCAGGGGAGAAGTGACACTAACCAAGTTTTTGAATAGTAAGAAGCTCTGCAATTCTGTGTTGTTAGTAATATTTGAGCATTTTGAGTTACATAGAATTTGGATACATTGAATTGATTGATGTAATGTTAGATTTTTTTGAGTGGATTGATATGATATTTTTTCATTTTGTGTGAAATAAATGTAGAGTTAGTTTGGTAGCATTAATAAATTGATTAGGATTTAGGGAGTCTGTTGGTTCAGTTTAGAGTAGTTTGTGTTTCCATGGTTCCCCCATAAAATCTAACCATGGGGATCTCCTAAGGGTAGATGAATTTTTTATGGGAGCCTATATATAGTTTATATATGCAAGTAGAGGTCCTGAAGATTTGAGATACTATTTTTAGATTTATTCCCTAGGTGAACAATGACTGTCTGGTTAGAGGTATAACAGAGTAAGAATCAAGTGCCATTGCAAGGGAGTGTGTGATCGAAAGAAATAAAGTATGGTTCCAGGATCCTTAGGGTTTAATTGATCCCTTCCTATGATCCTAGATCCTATCCAATCCATCTTAATACATTTTTAGGAATAAATCTGTATGTCATTGTCAATGCTTGAAAATAGGCCTAAAAGACCTACATTTCAGGACAGTAGTGTATGGATGAGTTGAGGAGATAAAAAATTGAAAATATTTAAGGTCTCGGAAAAGGGTATCCGAGTTCTAAGTTATTTTTTAGGGTTGTGTGGAATTTTTTGACAAGAAACCAAAAAAATTCTCTAGATATGGCTAATAGGGCTACTAGGCCTAATAGGCTCCAAAGCATTGTGAAGGTGGAACTCGATCACTTTGGTTTAGAAGACCCATTCAAATGGAACTCAAAATATGTCAAAAGGATGTCTTGAAGGTGGAAATGTCCTTTATAGAACTTTTATGGATGTTTGGGAATAATTGAGCATGGGATCACCCAAGGAAGCATAGGGGTAAAGAATACTTTCAGTGGTGGAGGACTTTCAAGATTGGGCACAAAGAAACTAACTCTTAGTGTGGAGTTAGAATAGACTTGGGGTGTGAAGACTCAAGGCTTTGGTTGATTCTAGAAGGGAATTAGGATCCTAGGTGGACTAAGGCAAGATAGGACCTTAGGTGAGTGAGTGCAATCCAATTTTGGGACTCTTATATCAGAGTGGTATCAAAGCCTCTTTTGATTAGGCTTGTGTTATTGTTACAACCAGGGGAATCCATTAGAGAGTCAACAATGGTGACTAATGCTGAATTAGAAAAGAAGGTAGATGAACAAGAGGAATAGAATAGATTACTCTGAGATAGGTTGGCTTAGTTGGACCAAAACATGGATGAAGTTGATGGAAAAGAAGATGAAGTGAATGAAATAATGGAAGGGAAAGGCAAAAAGATTGCCCTTGAAGATGAAGTCCCTAAAGCTGATCCTATCCTAAACAAAGAACTATTCTTGAAAGCCCTAAAGGCTATGAGTGGAAAATCATTGGAAGTACTTCCCATTTTCAGTGGAAAAATGGAACCAGAGGTAGTCCTTGATTGGATAGAGGGAAAAGAGAACTATTTTGAGTGTGATGGAATCAAAGAGGCTCAAAAGGTGAAGGTTGCTAAAGCAAGACTGGGAGGATCTATTCTCACTTGGTGGAAATTCATCCAAGATGACAGAGAGAAGGGAAAAGGCCCATTTTTTTATGGAAGGCTATGGTAGAAAGAGTAAGAGATACTTATATCCCCAAGGATTAATAAATCTAATTGCACAAAAGAACACAAGGTTTAAGGAAGAAGGACTTAGATGTCAACTCATACATTGAAGAGTTTTAGAGACTTTGTATGAGGTCAAGAGTAGTAGAGGATGATAAATTTAAGGTAGTAAGGTACCTTAATGGACTTAAATGGACCATTCAAGATGAGATGAGTCTTTTGAATCTAGACATAGTTTAGAAATGCTACCAAATTTCTATCAAGGTGGAAGACAAGTTGAAGAAGAAACAAGATTCCAACACTTCAAGAGGAAGGGGTAGAGGAAGAGACACTAGAGGACAAAGAAGTGGTTATGGAGGAAGAAAATCAGAATCTAAAAATCAAGTAGAGACTAAGATCACTTAACAACATGAAGGAAACTTCAATAGAGGGAGTTCAAGTAGAGGAAGGAAATATAAAAATAGAGGAAGAGGCTGTAGTCAAGGAAGAGGCAACTATTTTGCTAACATGAAGTTCTATCACTGTAATTAGTTAGGACATTCGACATATAGGTGTCTAGAGAAGGGAAGTACCTCTCAAGGAGGTGACAAAAGAGTCAATTATGTTCATGAGGAGACAAGTGAAAAAAAGAACCCTAAAGTTCCATTATAATCAAAGGAGGGAGAGAATCTCATGATGAGGAGAACTCTAATCAAAGATCCACTGAAGGAAGAAATCAGTCAAAGGAGATCATTATTCAGAGTAAAGTGTAAGATGATGGGAAAAGTGTGCAGAGTCATCATAGACTCAGGGTCAAATGATAACATAGTGTCAGAGGAGGTAGTTAGTAAGTTGAAAATGACAAGGATACCCCACACTAGTTCCTATAAGGTCACTTGGCTAAACAAAGGACAACATTTCCTAGTTAATGAGCAAGCTTGGGTAGAATTCTCCATTGGGAGATATAAAGACAAAGTTTTATGTGATGTCTTACCTATGTATGCATGTCACTTTCTCCTAGTTAGACCATGGAAATTTGATAGGAGGGCCATGCATGATGGAGTGAAAAATTCATACTCCTTCAAGAAAGACAATGTGACATACAAAATCCAGTCACTATTGGAGGATGCAGAATTGAAGACCACTGGTCCCAATGTTCTCATGGTGAGTAAAAAAGAGTTCTTAGAGACCTTACAAGAAGGAGAAGGAGTTGGATTTTCACTTGTGTTAAATCCAAAGTAAGTTGCAAACAAAAAAGAGAAGAGGACAAAGTTACCAAAAGAAGTCCAAGAGATGCTAGTGAAGTATGAAGGAATAGTGAGTGATGGGAAACCATCAACCCTACCCCCTAAGAGGTCTATAAGCCATTAGATAGACCTAATACTAGGAGCTACCCTACCAAATAAGGCAGCCTATAAAATGAATCCCCAACAGAATGAAGAAGTTGCTAGACAAATCCAAGAGCTTCTAGAACAAGGCCTTATAAGAAAGAGCATTAGCCCTTGTGTCGTGCCCATAGTCCTAGCACGTAAAAAGAGAGGAAATTGGAGGTTATGTATAGACTCTAGAACAATAAATAAAATCACCATTAGTTATAGGCTCCCTATCCCTAGGATAGAAGACCTAATGGACTGTCTAGGAGGAGAAAGGTACTTCACAAAGATAGACCTAAAAAGTGGCTATCACCAAATCAGAGTAAATGAATGGGATGAGTGGAAAACAAACTTCAAGACTACTAAATGACTATATGAGTGCCTTGTCATGCCATTTGGGATGTCAAATGCCCCATCGACATTCATGAGGTCGATGAATGAGGTACTTAAAGAGTACAATGGAAATTTTATAGTGGTCTACTTAGATGATATACTCATCCATAATAAGACAAGGGAAGAACACCTCAAACACTTGGAATTGGTTTTTAAGAAGCTACAGGAGTAGAAGTTGATGATCAACTTAGAAAAGTGTGAGTTCATCAAGACAGAGTTACTGTAAATTGGTTTTGTGCTATCATAGGGTAACTTAAAGATGGATCCTAGCAAAGTGGAGGCCATCATCAATTGGCCTACTCCAAGAACAAGCACTGAGGTAAGAATTTTTCATGGCCTATCCCAATACTATAGAAATTTTATTAAGCAATTTACTGCAATCTGTGCTCCTATGTTGGAAACTATTAAAGGAGGCATGAAGACTAAGTTTATTTGGAATGAAAAAGCTAACCATGGTTTTGAGCTACTGAAAAAGAAGATTACAACACAAACAATTTTGGTTTTTTCAAGATTTGTAAAGCTATTTATAGTAGAATGTGATGCTAGAAATGTGGCAATTGGAGTTATCTTAAGGCAGGAGGGAAGACCAGTGGCTTTCCATTTAGAGAAGTTGAGTAAATCTAAGAAGAATTATTCTTCTTATGACCTAGAGATGTATGCTCAAGTCCAGTCACTAAGAAAATAGAGGCATAATTTTATTCCCTAAGAGTTCATATTCTATTCAGACAATTAAGACTTGAGCTTCTTGAACTCACAAGACAAATTGATTCATAAGCATATGAAGTGGGTTGAATACCTGCAAGCATACACATTCAATATCAAACACAAAAAGGGATTGTAGAACAAGGTTGCATATGCGTTAAGTAGAAGAGCCCTTACTATCTAGGAGATCCAACTATAGAGCATGGGAATAGACAAATTCAAAGATCTATATGGTAATGATGAAGACTTTGCAGACATTTATAAGGTATGTCAAGAATATAAGAACCACTTTCATAGTAAATATTTTGAATATAATTTGAAAAGTAATCTCCTATTTAAAGGAAGTCAACTATGTGTCCCTAGAGGGTCTATAAGGGAGAATTTGATTTAGGAGAAGCACAATGGTGCATTGAGTGGTCATTTTGGGGTCAGCAAGACACAAGAACTTGTTTAGAGATTTCAGTTTTGGCCAAAGATGAATGTTAGCATTAGGAAATATGTGGAATGTTGAATTGTTTGTTAGAAGGCCAAGGTAACATCTACTAATGCTGGTATATACCAACCACTTCCTATCCCAACTAGACCATGGGAGTGTTTAAGCATGGACTTTGTGGTTGGATTGCCTAAGTCAAGACAAGGAATGTATAGTGTCTATGTGATAGTAGACAGATTTAGTAAAATGGATCACTTTGTGCCATGAAAGACAACCAATGATGTCAGTCAAATAGCTTCTCTTTTATTTAAAGAAGTAGTCAGAATACATGGATTACCCTTGAGCATTGTGTTAGAAAGAGACACCAAGTTTATGAGTCACTTTTGGAAGACTCTGTGGAAACATTTGGGCACCAACTTATCATTTGGATCTACATACCATCCTCAGATAGATGGTCAAATGGAGGTAGCTAATAGGGTTGTTGGACATCTCCTAAGATGCTTAACAAAGGAGTATGGTTAGACATGGGAGAAACTCACAGACCAAGCTAAATATGCTTACAATGATACTATGAAAATGACTTATGGTAAGAGTCCTTTTGAAATTGTCTATGGCCTACACCCTATAGGCATTTATGAGCTCTGAGAAATGAAAGATGGAGTTAAAGGAAGTGGATATGTTGAGGAATTTTCATATGCTATGCAAGAAGTTCATGACATAGTCAGGAAGACACTAATTGACAACACTAAGATGATGAAGAGTAAAGTTGATGAAGGAAAAAGGGATGTTCAATTAAAGGTTGAGGATATAGTGATGGTACACCTCAAAAAGTCTATACTAAAGAAAGGAATCCCACACAAGTTGCAAATGAGAAGAATTGGCCCCTGCACTATACTAGCCAAGTATGGAGAAAATTCTTAGAAGGTGGAGTTACCAAAGAATAGTGGCTTATCACGTGTGTTTAAAATTGCATACTTGGTTCTATACAAGGGACCAATCCTTGATCTAGACCAGAGTTTGACTGAGATCATCCAAGAGGTAGAAGACTTCATTTTCCATCTACACCAGTCACGAAGGCAGACTGCATACTGCAATCCAAAATTTACAAGAAAACTAGGAAGAAGGATTACAAAGAACACTTAGTGAAGTGGCAAGGCCAACTATATGCAGATGCAACATGGATAAAGGAGTCAAAATTCAAAAATTTGGGCATTGATCCTGACTTACTCAATCCAAGGATGGATTGGAAACTTTTCACTTAGGAAGGATGGTGTAGGAGCACCTAGGCTATCCTCCAAGCACTAGACTTTTTGGCTTGTAACTGACCTTAGCCAAGTTAGTCTATGTGTTTATTTTAGACCTTATTAGGTCTTGCAAGGTGTGTTACTAGGTGGATAGATAGTTAGTGTCTTATCTAACCTAGTATAGTTAGGTTACTTTATTGCTTAGCTTTGGTTTAAATGGGAAATATGGGCTAAATGTGTCCTAGACCTTAGCATAGTAAGAAAAATGCTTTTCTAGGATTTTATGAGGTTGGTTCATTGAACCATATGGGTTAGAGGCCTTAAAAGATAGGATGGAGGCATAAATGCAAAGATGCTCAAAGTTTCTCAAAAGTTGTCATGACAACATTTGCAACTTTTTGCAAATGTTGCATGCTACTCAACAACTTTTAATTCCCCACATTGCAGGAGTGGGAAATTAATGGACAAGGCCTAGAAATATGGAAGAATCATCTTAAGGATGTATGTGTCTCATTTCCCAAGGGAGAAGTGACTGTAACTAGATTTTTGAATAGTAAGAAGCTCTACAATTGTGTGTTGTTAGCAATATTCAAGCATTTTGAGTTACAGAGCATTTGGATGGATTGAAATGATCAATGTGTATCATCTTAAAATGGAAGAACTCCATGTTGAGACCTTTTATCCCTCCCTAGTAAGTTGTTATGGTCCTAATTTAGACACCTTCATGCTTTTGTGGAGTTTCATGTGCTTATGTGCCTGTTCTACCCCTCTTTTCTACCTTTTCTCTCTATTTCGGAGACTCTGGCACATTTCCCAAGGTTTTGACCCTCTGGGTCAGGGTCGACCTTGACCTTGACCCCAAGGTCCAAGGTCCTTGGGGTTGAGTCCTAGTTTCAGGGTTTCATCAAAATTTTATATTTTCCCTCTTCGGGGCCATTATTCCTTGAGTTAAGTGTCGAACTCTTAAATTAATATTTGAGGTGGACCTTTCTTGAGCTTTGTGTAGGATTCCTAATTTATTGTTTGAGATAAGCCTTTCTCAAGTTTTGTGCCTAATGTTCAAATTAACTTTTGGGTTGGCCTTACCTCAAATTTTGTGACAAGGCTCTTAAATAATTATTTCTACCTTAAGGGTGGACCCCTTCTAGAGTTTTGTGTCTAGACTTTAATTTGGTTCTCCTCTCCATGTGCACCTCTCTAGAGTTTTGTGCCATGGACCCTTAATTATTGTTTTCTATGTTGGCCTTTGTGCCCAAGATTACTACAAAAGAAGGGATTTCTCTCTCATTTTTCTAAGAACCATAATCATGATCAAGAAGCAAGGCTAAGATCTCTCAAGCATTCAAGACATCTACATTCTCAATTCAAGCACTTGAGCACATTTACTTCCATGGAGCCATGAATTGGCATGGTAAATCAACTTCATACTCTTCTACAAAATTCAAACAACTTCAAACATTCATCCTTGTGGATCTAAGGATTTGAATCCACCACAAGGGTCTCCATACAAGCAAGGTGAATTTGTTTATTTACTTTGTTTATGAAATTTCAATTTGATTATAAGGTTAATTCCAAAACTGGGGTTTGACCAAGGGAAACCCCTCCCCCCCAACAAACAAACCTCTTTTACTTGCAGGTACAGGTTCAGGACTGTGGATTTGGACTCAGATCTAGATACCCTTTTCGACAAACTTTCAGGTTCTGCGAACAGAGTCACTTTTGGATTTGTGCAAGTCAAGGTCAACATTATTGGGTCAAGGTTGACATTTTGGGGTTAGGGTTGACATTTGTGGGTCAAGGTCGACCTTTTTCATAAGACAAAATTAGAAAAGAAAATGATTTATGGGTTTTGTTCATCTCTGCGATATGGTTCTGGATCGTACTTAAATTTTTCTAGAAATAGCCTACAGTCCTCAAAAAATAGCATTCTTTGATCTACACTATTTTAAGGTTGGTACTTCATCTCATCCATTTCAATTCCTAGATCTATCATATAAATTCCTTTCTAAAATGGGAATTTAAGATCTTTCCTCTTTGCTCTCATTTTTGAATGGATGATTCATTTGTGCATTGATCCTTCTTTTTGATTAATCAATTTGGATCTTTCATTTATGCATTTAAGGTTAAAAGGAACATCTTATCTTCCCCACACATCATACAAACATCTACATTTTCAAATGTGACATCTTTTCTTATGTTACACATACACAGTAACATTTTTATATGTTACACAATGTAATGTTAGATTTTTTTTAGTGGATTGATACGAGAATTTTTCATTTTGTGTGAAATAAATGTAGAGTTAGTGTGGTAGAATTAATAAATTGATTAGGATTTAGGGAGTCTGCTAGTTCAGTTTAGAGTAGTTTGTGTTTCCATGGCTCCCCCATGAAATATAACTATGGGGATCTCCTAAGGGTAGATGAATGTTTTAGGGGAGCCTATTTATAGTGTATATATTCAAGTAGAGGTCCTGAAGAGTCGAGCTACTATTTTTAGAGTTATGCCCTAGGGGAATAATGACTATCTAGTTAGGGGTATAAGAAAGTAAGAATCGAGTGTCATTGCAAGGGAATGTGTGACAGAAATAAACCAAGTGTGGTTCCAGGAGCCTTAGGGTTTAATTGACCCCTGTGTATGAGCCTAGATCCTATCCAATCAATCTTAATACATTTTTAGCAAGAAATATGTATGTCACTATCAATGCTTGAAAATAGGCCTAAAAGACCTACATTTTAGGATAGTAGTGTATGGATGGGTTAAGGAACTAAAACCTTGAAAATATTTAAGTTCTTGGAAAAGGGTATCTGATTCCTAAGTTATTTTTTAGGGTTGTGTGGAAATTTTTGACAAGAAACTAGAAAAACCCTCTGGATAGGGCTAATATGGCTACTAGGCCTAATAGGCTCCAAAACATTATGAAGGTGGAACTTGATCACTTTGGTGTAGAAGACCCATTAAAATGGGACTAAAAAGATTTAAAAATGATGTCTTGAAGGTGGATATATCCTTTGTAGACTTTTATGGATGTTTGGGAAGAATTTAGCTTGGGATCACCCAAGGAAGCATAGGGGTAAAGAATACTTTCAGTGGTGGACTTTCAAGATTGGGTACAAAGAAGATAACTCTTAGTGTGGAGTTAGAATAGACTTGGGGTGTGAAGACTCAAGACTTTTGTGGATTCTAGAATGGAATTATGATCCTAGGTGGACTAAGGCAAGTTAAGACCTTAGGTGAGTGAGTGCAATCCAATTTTGGGACTCTTCTATTAGATAACTGGTCACTGCGTGTATGACATCCTTGGTGATAATTTTTGGCTCATTGAGCAACATCTTTTGGTCATGCACTCTGCTTAGTACTATCTGAATCCACTCATTTTTAAACTCCTCTAGAAACTTAAGGGAATTTTTCAGCCATTTGACCTCAACATGTTTATGCTCAACCTTGATGTTTCCATCTGTGCAAAGCTTCTTGTAATCTTGTTCTACCTCAAGATCTCCTATCTTGGCGATCTTCCAATATATGTTTGATCTTAAATCCTCAATCAGTAAAACCCTAGGTGGTATTCCTGAAAATGTTCCACCATCATCTGGTTCTGAAGAAACCTTTGGACAAATTTTGTACTTAGGTTCTTCATAAGTTGAGTTCTTGATCAGATTAACCTTATTATCCTTAGCATTCTTGATCTTGGTTACACGGGATGTGGTTGCCATGATTTTGCGAGTTTAGGGGTTCTTTTGTAAAAAATTGTGAGATCAATGATTCTATTTACTTACTTTAACCTGTTGTAGCTGCTATAGATTTGGTTGAATGTCCTGAATCTTCTTGTTAATCACTTCTGCAATCTAGTTGCTCTGTTTCTCTCTACTCTGCTCTTCGCTCCATTTCTCTCTTAGTCACTTTCTGAGTAAATGAGCTATTTCATTGCCATTTAATAGATGATGACCTAATTGGTGCAATAATTCTCTACCCAATTCTTAGTGTTCAAAGATAGAGTCGCTCAAGTATCACACAAACTTTCAGCTCAGAGTAAGTGAAAAATCACTTGACCTTTCATAGGTTTACCAATGGTGCTCGGTAAGTGGTGAAGACTTCAATGCATTTTACATGATTACCAAAGAGTCTTGGGTTACATTGTTTAACTTAGTTTTCACATGTACACTGATGATTCTTGGTATGTATTAATCGATGGGATTGCATTTACATATTTATAACAAGTAATACCATAGTGCATCTTTAATCATGTCAGTTTTGCATTTCAACTATGTATAATGGAACTGATGTAAAGTATAACTTAGTATAGTGCAGTTCCATACTTACATGTTCATCTTAGGTCAGGGTGGTGATGTCACCAGATCCATTAGATGAGGTTTCACCAATTGCATTTCTTGGTCTAGCATCATTAGTGTTTGTATCTTTCCTCCACATTTTGTTTCTCATCTTCTTGATGTCTTCAATGGTATTGCCATTGGAAAAACTTCTTGTCTTTGTCACTTGGTCTCTACAGTCCTTCCTTAGATGACCAACTTTATGAAAGTGTAAGAATTCCATTCCATGGTTAGTGTAAGCATACCATTCCATATCTACCACATACTATGCAATTTCTCCATGTATTGTAATCCCAAACATATGAGTTACCAACTCTTTTCAGTTGATAAGCATTTTATTTTTCTTTAGGCTTCCATGCTTTCTTTTTCTTCTTCCTACATTCAAGAGATGTGTGCCCTTGCATTTTTCAAGTAGGACAATATTATTCCATGTAGGTTTCCTTTTTTGTTTGCTTCACCATAGATTTACATTCATATTCTTTATTTCCTTTCTTTTTACATTTATAACAATTTCCTATGAATGAAGATGTGGATTTATGAATACTTTTAGTTTTGCTTCCGCAAACATTTGATGTGTGGCCTGGTTTTCCACAGTGATTACATGAATACTTTCTTGGCCTTGGATTTGTGTAGACATCTTTTGGATCATTATTGTTGTTGACTCTTCTTTGTCCATCCATAAAATCATCCATTCTTTTTGTACTTTCTTCAACTCTCTTGATAATGTCATTGTGTTGTTGCTAAATTCTTACTTCAAGCTTCAATTTTGCATTTTCTTCTCTTAGCTCACCAATACCTTCCAATTTTCCATTGATTTCTATAATCATTCATTTTTCCTCCTGACTCGTAAGAATAATATGATTGGTGATCTCATAATGATGTTCAGTAAGTATTTGTATTTCTGACTCTTTCTCTTGTAGCTTTTCAATGACCTTCCTCTTGTCATCAATTGCTAGTGTTCTTTCTTTCTCTTCTTGTCTAGAATTATTCATAACCTTAATCATTCTTACCATATGTGTCTCTTGACCAATTTGTAGTGATTTTACTTGTTCAACTAGATGTTGATTGATTTCATTTAGGCTTGTAATGCTTCCTTCAAATGTGTATGATTTATTACAAGATGTAGATCTTGAAGAATCGAATAAATTAGGTATCTCTTCTTCATGATAGTCGGTTTCATTACAGCGAGATGTAATTACCTTTCTTTCATCCAGTAGCTATCTCATCTTGACTCTAGCTTCTTTATATTGTTCATAGAAGATATGTATCTCTAACATATGATTCTCAATACTCTGTTAGAATAGTCCCAAAGGATAACTGAGAGGGGGGGGATGAATCAGTTATCAGTAACTTTAGTTCTTTTCTCTTCTTTAACTCTAGAATACAATAAAGTAAATACACATTCAGATAACACAATACATAACAAATAATTTGATTACGGGGAAACCAAATGGTAAAAACCCCAGTGGGAATTAGCACCCACAATGAACTATACTTATTTATAGTAATCCCTATTATTAGATCTTGCAACCCTGTTAGGAGTTGTTCTTTACAATGCAATAAATATAGTGACCTAGTTAAGGGTCGGACCTTTTTAGGAGTCTTTTATAAATAACCCTGTTAGGGGTGGTGGACTCACTGTCCAAAAGCTCACTGCTTCAATGGTGAAGGCTACAACCTTTTGTATAATAGATATGCACTATATCTAATGATGAAATTTAGAGTAGACCTATTGTCTTGATTAATTATAGTGTATTGTAGCCTTTCACTTCTTCTTCACATAGACTCTTGATGAATGAACCACATATGATATTCTACTCTGTATATCTTCTATCTCTTTTTGTATCATTCACACTTAGCGTTTCACAAATGACTTGCTATAAGTATCTTCCTTAAAGTATGAGATCATGGGACCTGTAAGGAAACTCTTCATAACATCCTTGTCATCTCTACTAAGCATGCAAACAATATTAATTCCATCCAACACAAACTAAATAGACGCAACACTTCACTAAGTTGGCCTCACCAGATTATCTCTAACTTTGCAATCTTCTTGAAACACGTTTGGCACCTTTAGATAACAATCATCAACTCATAACTAATCATGAATATACACACACATATCCTGAAGATAGGCACAACTCAAGAAACATGTTATATGTGTAGGCTCTTAACAGATACTCTTCCAGAACTGCAACTGCCACTAATAGAATTACACAACTTGATTCAAACATCATATCTGGATCTGCGTGTATGAACATAATATACTAAGCATATATATAGCATGTATCTAACCATGCAAGACTTGATATCATCATTCTAATAGGTACATACGTAATCACTACTGTGTATTATATGTTGTCATCAATGAAAAACATACAATCAATCAACTGCATAGAAAAAAATCTCCAACAATCTCCCCCTTTGACATTGATGGCAACATATGATATTAAAAAAATCCTTTGTTCATGGTGTCCTCTTTTTTTTACAATGTTCTCAATATCCTCATCAAAGATTCCTCTACACTGCTTCAGTTCTTCTGACTATTTTTTATACTCCCCTAGAGTATATTCTCCCCCTTACTATATACTCCCCCTTTGACATCAATGGTAAAGGGTGCCATAAACCATTAGGCACTGGTACTAATCTAGAAGTAGAGTAGTCAACCATTCATTAGTCACTAAGGACTGATGTTCGTGCTGCTTTATCTAATCAGACCCAAGAGAGGGAATTACTCCCAACTTCTCCTTGAGATACTCAAAAGTATCCTTTGATAAAGGATTTGTAAAAATATCTGCCAACTATTCTTTGGTGCTCACATAGTCCAATTTCACTTCTTTGTCTGCAACCTTTTCTCTTAGAAAGTGGTACTTGATCTCTATGTGTTTTGTCTTTGTGTGCATCATAGGGTTCTAAGACATGTTAATACTGTTGGTGTTATCATAGTGAATAACAATAGGATAATCAACCTGAATACCAAAGACTTTAACCATCTGCTTGATCCAAACCATGGTTGAACAATTCAGTGCTGCTACAACATATTCATCTTCCGTTGTTGACTGAGAAATACAATTCTACTTCTTGCTTGTCCAAGAGACCAACCTATCTCCAAGAAATACTGCTCCTCCTGAAGTACTCTTCCTATCATTAATACAACCTGCCCAATCTGCATCTGTATAGAAATGAAGTTGTACATTCTCTGATTTAGGATACCATAAACCATATTCTATAGTTTCCTTTAGATATCTGAATATCCTCTTGATTGCCATTAGGTGATTCTGCTTGGGTTCAGCTGCAAATCTTCCAACAATGCCAACTGCATTAGATATGCCAGGTCTAGATTGAGTTAGATAAATGAGTTTTCCAATCATAGATTTGTACAATGTCTTATCAATTGCTGTAGAATCATCATCTTTTGAAAGCTTTCTTCCTGTTATCATAGGGTTGCATACTGGCTTATAGTCTTCCATCTTAAAGGTCTTCAATATTTCCTTCACATACTTTGACTGATTTATGAATATACCTTTATTTGAAGTTTACATTTAGTCCCAAAAAATATTTTATAGGACCAACCATGCTCATTTCAAATTCATTCTCCATTTCTTTTGCAAATGTTGTACTAAGCTTGTCATTACCTCCAAAGATAATGTCATCAACAAATATGGCAACTAGTAGTAATCCATTAGTTTTTTCTCTTGTGAATAGGTTACAATATGCTGATCTTTTCTTGAATCCAATCTTGGTAAGATAACCATCAACTCTCTCATACCAAGATCTTGGGGCCTATTTAAGACCATAGAGTTCTTTCTTCAATCTACATACCATGTCTGGTTTATCTGAAAGATTAAATCCTTCAGGTTGTTCTATGTAGACTTCTTCCTTCAAGTCACCATTCAGAAAAGCTAACTTTACATCCATTTGATAAACTTTAAAGTCTTTGAATGCTGCATAGGCCAAGAACAATTTAATGGCTTCCAGTTAGCTCATAGGGGAAAATGTATCAGTGTAGTCTATTCCTTCTCTCTAGGCATATCCTTTACATACCAATCTTGCTTTGTTTCTTACTATTGTACCATCTTCATGCATCTTGTTTATGAATACCTACTTTCTTCGAATCACTTTTTTGTCACTGGGTCTAGGAACCAATTCCCATGTATCATTTTTTAATTATATGATCTAATTCTTCTTTCATTTCATTCTTCCAATCAGAATTATTACAAGCATCTTCAACACTTAAAGGTTCAATCTGTGAAAGTAAACATACCTCTTCATCCATTGCTAGACTTTTTTCTTTTGATCTAGTCAAAACACTGCTACTCTGATCTCCAATGATATCATCTTTAGAGTGGTATCTAGATGTGAATTTTGGAACCTTAGGTGTACTTCTTCTTCTATAATCTATGATTCTTCTCTACTTGATTCAGGGTCATTGCATGAGACATCAATGCAATCAAAAATTTCTTCAATAATAGTATCTTTGCTGCTAGGCCTAGGTTCATCTTCAATCATAGGTGCATATTCATAGTATCTCTCTTGAACCATAAACTTTTTATCAATTTTTACATGATTAACTTCAATTACCTTTTTCAATCTCAAATTAAAACATTTGTATGCTTTGTTTTTTGTAGAGTAACCAAGAAAAATACCTTCATCACTCCTGGCATAAAACTTACCAACACCATCATCTCTCTTGATGTAGCACTTGCTGCCAAAGATTCATAAATAATTTAATGTAGGTACATTACCAAAACAAAGTTCATAGGTTGTCTTATTTGTGCCTGGTCTCAATTGAGTTATGTTGATAGTGTAGACTATTGTATCCACTGCATCTCTCCAATATGTGTGCGCAACTTTTCCTTCAATCATCATAGTGCGCGCTTGTAACACATGAAAATAGAGTGTAATTTATGAAAATAGAATGTGGGGGGGGAATAGAATGTTTATTAAAATGTAACGTGTTGGAATTGGATTGTGTTACTAAAATGTAATAGATAAAATGGATAAGATATAAAAATGATTGATTTGATTTATAGATTGTTTATGGATTGATTATCTTGAAATGTAAGGTGTTGATGTGTAGATTGTTCTTTGAATTACCTAGATTGTATTTTATTCTTTCAACCTTAATTGAATTGAATTGACTATGTATTGCAATTGTGATTTAAGAAGAAGATAAGATGTTCCTTTTCAATTCCCAAATACACAAATGGGAGATCCAAGTTGATCAACCCAAAAGAAAGGTTAATGCACAAATGAATCAACTATTTGGAAAGGAGAATGAAAAAGGAGGTGTCTTAAATTATATAATTTATGTGTATGGAAATGATATATGATTGTAATTGAAAAGATCTAAGAAACGCACTAACCTTGAAATATTTCAGATCAAAGAATGCTATTTTCTGAGGTCTATAGACTGTTTCTAAAAAAACTGATAGTTGATACCAAACTGAAACACAGAGACAAACAAAACCCAGAAATAATTTTCTATTCTAATGTCATCTTATGAAAAAGGTTGACCTTGACCCACAAATGTCAACTCTGACCCAATAATGTCGACCCTGACCTACACATATCCAAAAGTGACTTTGTTCGTGGATCCTGACAGTTTGCCAAAAAGGGTATCCAGATCTGGGTTCAAATCCACTATTCTGTACATGTACCTACAAGAAAAAGAAGATTTTTTTGTTGTGGGGGAAGGGTTTCCCCTAGTCAAACCTTGGTTTTTGAATTAACCTCAAATATATGTAATTGAAATTGCAGAAATGGACAAAGCAAATGCATAAATTCACCTTTCTTGAAAAAGTCCTTGTGGAGGATTCAAATCCTTGAATCCAGAAGTATGTTTCAAATGTAGAATGTAGAAAGGTAGGATTTCTTCAATCTCTTACTTGTATATCTCCAACACCAAGTCTTAAATGGGTTCTTGAATTTGGAAAAGGCTTGGAAGAAGGTGGATGTAGAGATCACCAAAAGGGCACCTTGTAGCTTCAATCCTTCAATGGCCTCCAGTGGATCTCCTTCATGAAAATGGATACTTGAGTAGATGAATAATTTCTTGAAATCTTTCTTTCTTGAACTTCACTTGATAATGCTTGATCTCAATTGGGAATGCTTGATGATATTTCTCAATGCTTAGCTCACTTGATGATGGTTTTTTGAAAATGAGAGAGAAAGCTTCCCTTTTATATGAAATTAGGGCACAATCTTTCAAGGAGGCCTACATATGAGAATTAAATTCCCATTAAAGCCTTTACCCCTAGGAGAGGACCTATATTAAATATAATTTTAGAATCAATGCTTTGGAACTCGAAACAGCCGACCCAGAAGTGGGAAATACATTTTGCAAAGGCCGACCTCCTGAAACTGCAAGAACCCAGGATCTGAACTCTGGATCAAGGTTGAAGTTAACATAGACCTAAAATTTCAACCTCGACCCTGAAGCCCAGAATCACCAGTCTACCATCCAGAATGTAGAAATCAGGCCAAATAGGAGTGGAAAGAGGAACATAACAGGGAGGAAGCCATGTCAAGATCAGGAACCCATTCAAGGTGCTTGTCATTACCCCAAACCACTTACTTGGAAGGCTAAACATGTCTACAATGGAAGTGGTTCCATTTTTTGACTATACATTTAGCCCCCACTTTAGAAAGAGTATGAGCTCAACACAAACTCTTGGTAAAGGAGAATATACAGAAAAGACAATCTTATCGAAACCAAAAGGGGTAAAGAAACCCTCAAGCCCCCAAGGGACTTAAGTCTTTATCAACCCTAAGATCATGATAAGAGAGAAATCACTTAGTTAAGTAGAGAGAGAGAGGGTGTGATTATCTCACCCAATGAGAACTTATGTTTCAATGTGAACCACACAAAAGCGTAACTGGAAAGATGGAGTTGAACTGCCTAGTGAATGTGGCTACTCACTAGTCAACCCATCAGGGAGATCCATTCTTAAAGTGATCAAAGTATTTGTAAATTGAAAACTGGCAGGATCAAGAGATCTGTGTAAATTTAAACTGGAGGGATCAAGAGATGCAAAAAAAATGTAAAAATGACCACGCTTTAAGGATTAGTTTCTTTTAATCCATAAAGGGAAAAGTTTTGTATATCTTTTGAAAAACTATTTTGAACATGCGTGTGTGTGAAAAAGTGAGTAGAGTGTATGCCCCCACATTAAATTCATTGCTAAAAATTTAACAAGAGCAATTATTTTAATGGAAACATTAGCAACTCTATGGATTACGTTTCCACTGCGAGATGCCCCCAGAAGAAGACAAATCAAGGGAAATGAAACATAAACATACATAAGAACACAAGAGGGATCTACCTAATGTGGGGTCAGTATGATCATAAGATAACATGTATGTAGAATATTATTGCAAATTAATTAACATCATTTCCCAAATAAAGTAGAACCACAATCACAAAGGAGGAAATAACCTTAAGAATTACGAAGAATAATCTTTTCAGACCACAACCTGGAGACCAAAAAGACCTAGTGCTACCATGTCGCAGATCCAAGAAGATTGTACAAGGAACACAGTTATAAATAATATCACGTGTACAACATAATATGAAACAACATATAAAAGAATGTAGATACATATGGAAGAATTGAACAATAGTTGCGACTCTTTTATCACCTTATACCAACAGAGTAACAAGGGTCGTATAAAAGAATCTAACAAACATTTAGAAACACATTATGGGGGAAGCACATTACAACATACAAACACAGAAAAAGGGCCACCATAAAGGATCAACCAATCAAGCCTGTTGTTTACCTTCCCCATCTTGGCTTATGTTATTTAGGGTAGGTAGGAAACTTGCAAGAGGGACTATATCTAGTATGGTAGGAATGATAGCCAGTTCCAAACAAGGATCCTCTTGAGAATCACAATGTTCATTACTAGGTGTAATTGTTAATTGAGTTGAAAGCATATGAGGTAAATCATTATGAAGATCAATGGTCTCATATTCATCACTAAGATCAATAGGATCATCGAGAGTTTCCTCCTCATCAAGGTTGATTGAAATAGGATCCATGATGTGAATAGGATCATCATACTCATTAGTCTTATCATCATGAATATTAACATCCAATGCATCAGGCATAGGTTGATCGAAGGTAGTTAGGGAATTTTGAATCATAGAAGCACGGGCTCTAGGATTAGCTCTATGCTTCTTACGATGTTCATTACTAGATTTTTTATGTTTAACTTTATTTGGTAACTTTTGAGAACTAGGAGGAATAACAATAGGTTCCTTCATAGGTTCTATAGGAGGATTCTCAGTAGGTTGTAATGGAAGAATAGGAATTTGATCAATTTTATTAGCAGCAATGGGTAAAGGATATATTGCAGGAGTAGGCAAAAGGCCATGGTTAAAATCAATCCGAGGCATACTTAACTCAGTAATTTTTTGATGTTTGTAAGCTTGATATGAATGAAAAACAAGATCAGGGCAAGGCAGACATGAGTTAGGTAATGAAGGCCAAATAAAATCAAGAGTAGCACAATCTCTAGGCCTAGAAGGTTGAAACAAACTATGATTAATCATTTTGACTTCTCCATTATGAATGAACTTAAGACATTTATGAATGGGAGAAGTGATAGCATGCATAGTAGTTGTCCAAGGTAAACCAAATTTAATTTGGAATTGATCAGAAGTAGGAATAATGGTGAAGGTGGACTCTATAACTTTACCAAAAAGTTCAACAAGTAAATTAATAGAACCAAGTGCAGGATAAAAAAAGCCATTGAAAGTTTGGATCCATGCATCAGATGAATCATAAAAATCATGTTGTAATCCTTTCATAAAAAGATTTTCCTCAGTAATGAAATTGATTAAAGATGTGGGATCAACTAGACAACCATGAGTAGGTATCTTAGCAATCCTAGCATAGATATAAAGGGGACCATTGGGAGATTTAATTGTTTCAGAACCATCAAAGGTGATTAAAGGTTCCCTAGGTCGCTTATCCTTAGTTTGTTTTTGAGTTTGAGGTGGATTTGGAAGTTGAAGTGGAGGTGGAGGATCTTGAACAATAAGTTGAGATGGTACAACACTCTCCACATGATTAACAATGTTATTAAGATCATCCATCTTTGAAAAAAGAATGTCTACAGAAGATGGTTGAGCTATAGTATTAGTATCATGTGTAGGTAAAGGATTGGTGTAGATTTGAAGGTTTTGATTAGGAGGAATAACAGATTTATTTCTATTACCATCAAAATTATCAATAGACAAAGCTTTAGAATCAATTAGATCTTGAATCTTATGCTTTAGAGAGTAACATTTTTTAGTGTCATGGCCATTCTAGCGATGGTATTGGCAGAAAGCTTGAGAATCAAAGGATTTTGAAGCTATCGTGGTAGGAAGAAGAGGTTGAATAGGAGGCAAAGTAATCATGCTAGCACTTAACAACCTATTCATTATAGAATGTAAATTTTTAGAGAGAGGAGTAAACATACGATTCATACAAAAGGTAGTGGATGTAGGAGCGTTATTAGATGTAGCCACAACTTGATCAGCAACTGTATTTATCTGTTTATATTAATCTTGACATAGTTGTTAGGTTTTTGAAACTTATGAGGATTAGGAGCATTGTCACCCTTATCAACTGGAACAGGAGCCATTGGAGTGTTTCTCTCAAACCGACTCACTTGTAATTGATAATGGTGAAGTGTTGCACACAATTGTTGAAAGGAGGTAAATTCAGTAAGTAGAATATTATCCCTAATATATTTTTGTAAATTTGCAATAAACATATGTTGAATATCAATATCAGGAACATGATAAGAAATTTGAGCATGCAAATGCTTAAATCTACCAATAAAATCTGTCAATTTTTCTTTAGTATTTTGTTTACAATGCATTAAATCAGATAAGGACACTTCTGATCAAATGCTATTTTGAAATTGTTGAATGAAGGAATTAGAAAGTTTAGGAAAAGAATCAATGGAATAGGGAGGTAAGGAACAATACCACTATAAAGCCTTATCTCGAAAGGTTCTAGCAAAAAACTTAGCTAAAATCCTATGGTCATGAACATAATCACTAAAAAGGATTTGAAATGTTTTAAGATGAGTAACAGGATCACCTTTTCCATCATAATTCTCAAGATGAGGCATATTGGCTTACTGGGGGACAGTAGCACGAATGATATCTAGAGATAAAGGACTACTCATATCACATGTAGGAATGCTAAATTTAGATTGAGTTAAAGATGCAAGTTGTTGTTGTAAAGATGACACAGTTTGAGCCAAACTAA